>JBBPQN010000061.1:0-33498 GCA_038092575.1 Boletus subluridellus | reverse complement strand
TCTTGGGGTTGTTATGGTTGGTATGGTGGATGCTCTTTCTCTGATGACAATGGTGCTTTCCCTCTTTTCTTTTCTTTTTCGGGCTGCAGAGAAGTAGACTGGTTTGTTCTGTGCAGGTATATTTATTTTCTATTCATGCTTTCTTCGGCTCCTCATATTCCAGTATGTTTCTCTTTTAATGTAGCGTAGCACTTGGATGTAGTTTCTGAAGAAGACATCCACATAAGATATGAACTTGCCCAGACGGATCACCACATCGGTGCTTACACTCCAACATCCAACTACTGCAGTTGCGGAGTACCTCCATTCATAACATATTGGCCGCTCTTTGAACAGCACAATCAATCTTACTAGTTGCTAACACTACTACCAATGTTATGGTTTAATTAAACAGCTCATGCGAGGAACTACAGATACGAACTAGTTTACCTTGTTTCTTATAATACCCTATTTAGAGGAGTCCACTTCACATGTTACCGAGCCCACCCGATGATCTTAGTACACTGTGGGTAGTAGAATACATCAATTTCAGCGGTGGATTAAGTACATATTGACCGGGGGTTCAAAGGATGCTCGGATGATTATCATTGGAAAAAAATCCACTGAACCGGCATCGATCCACTCTGACTTTCACAGTGTTTTTCCACTGAATTTCACCGAGCCATCAGTGCATATTCATGGGTCAACTCTCTTCATTTCAGTCAGATTTTTCACTGAGTCTAACGGCTATATCCTCTGAGGTACATGTTCTCCTCCCTTGAATTTCGCCTGATTTCTCCATTGACTTTCAACTGATAAGTCGGTGCAACTAAGCTATTCGGGTTTCCATCTGATCTCACTATACCCTCATTCAGTCTTACATTACTGGTGATCAGACAAGCATTATTGTACAGAAACGGATAGTGTACATGGCAGTGAATACAGGTACAATTGGACAAAAAAAGCAAGCGGGCGTTGCACCCTCGAAGGCTGGGTTGAGTGACATGATGTGGTCGACACCTTCATGCTTGATGGCTTCATGTCTTGGCACTGGTTAGGTCCATCGACGGCTTGTTCTTCCAGGAAATCGATGGTAGTGGGCATGTCAGGTCGAAGATGACAATGAGAGAGGAACGACACCTTGATCCTCCTACTCTTACGAGCAGGTTGTTTCTTTACTTGTGTCTTTTGTTGTCCGTGCTGATCCTCTGGAACATTGTCATCACAGCAACCCTTGAATCTCAAAGGACCTGCTTCGCCTTGCTAAACAATGGTGAGAGTGACACAGAAGACGACTGAACATGGGATAACTAGGATCGTACTCACACTACTAACGTTTGTCTGAGCGCCCTATGATGAAAGAAATATCACGAATCTTCTCCGCATTTCGACTGGCAAGAGAACACACCAAGATCACCTCTGCTTTGGTCATATTGTCTGCAATGTTCAGGTCCTCGATCCCTTCCTGGTCAAATTCGAGTTGCTGCAATGCCCCTCCAACATCAGCACTATGTATTAAGTCCTCGTAGGCAAGCTGTAGGTCAATGCGCTTGTCTTCCGCGACCAGCTGGCAAGCTATGCTTGGGATTAAGATGAATTGAAGGAACCACTCGGCGCTGAGAGGATAGAAGGACTTTTGGGACATCGCTTCGACCCGATATACGATCACGTTGTAGATTGCTTCATATCCCATTGGGCCATAGCTGTACTAGTAAGTGAGCATCATCTTTGATAATGCAGATCAGGACCCACTAGCCCGGCCGGGATTTCTGTTATGAGAAGCTCTCGAATGAACACTGGCAGAGACTCAACGGAGCTACACCAAACCCAACGATAAAGAAGAAAGCAGAGGTTAAGAAGTAGAGGTGGTGTCTTCCTTAATTCAGCCGCAAGGACGTAGGTCGCAGCGAACAAATGGATTAGACTGGGGAGTCCAGTCGAGTACAGCTACTTTATATATGTTACAGGACGGCGCACGGACCATAGGGTCCATGGAAATGACTACTAGGTTTAGATAGATGAAAGAAGAGTTCGTGAGAGAAGAAGAATGATGATGGGAATAAGAAGCGGAAATTAATAAGGCGTGTGTGCAGCATGTTGGTCTAGACCATAGGTCACATGTAGTTTCCCACGGTCACGTGCACATCACATGACTTCGAAGTCTGAAGGATGTAAAGTAGTGTGTGATTGCGCTAAGTTAAAAATGTTTGAAAATATAGTATATCATAACACTACTCCCTCTTTAAGACTCGAATTCCAGACGAGTCCCGTGATAATTAGTCTTGGTGAAGTTTTCGTAGCGAGTGAAGAGTGAAGAAAAATCTCCGATGGTAAGGCCACGAAGTTTCCGCGGAGCCGAGGGATTCTTTTTATGGAAATCAGCGACTGCCTGAGGGGCAGTGTTAATGATGTCACCAGATTCCCATGTCCTATTGGATTCGTCATAGCCTTTCCAATGTACGAGATATTGAAGCTGGCGGCCTTTGAGATGTGATGCCACGATGTAGTCAATTTCAAATTGCTCTACTCCTTCTTCGTCAACTTCGATTGCGTCGGGGCGTGAAACTGGTTGACCCGGAAGGGTTGCCCAATATGGTTTGACGTGTGAAATGTTAACGGTGGGGTGGATACGGATAGAGTTCGGCAATTTGAGTTTAACGGCGTTAGGAAGAACCTCGAGGATTTCATAGGGACCAATCCATTTTTGGGTGAGTTTCTTTGCTGTATAGGGGAGCTTCAAATGTTTGGCTGACAGCCAAACTTGTTGTCCTTTCTCGTAATTAGGAGCTTCGGAACGTTTAGATTCCGATTGCTTCTTCATCCTTTCTCGTGCTTCCTCCAATGCATCCTCTACTTCTTTGTGACTTTTTCCCATCTCCATGCCAAAATCTTTTCCCATGCCTTTAGCTTTTCCTTCAAATCCCATGCGAGGGGTGTAGTTACGTGTAATATTGAAAGGAATAGTGCCGGTGGTGGTGGTGAGAGAATTGTTGTGATGGAATTGAGCAACTTTGAGCCAATCAGCCCATTCGGTCTGTCGCTTAGCTACATAGGAGCGGAGATACTGTTCAAGTTCTCTATTAATACGCTCTGTTTGTCCATCGGTTTGCGGGTGATAGGCGGTGGAGATTTTCTGGGAGATAGAGAGAAGATTACATAACTCGGAAGTAAAGTCCGAAACAAACTGGGGTCCTCAATCGGAAACGATCGTAGAAGGGAGTCCATGGATACACCACATATTGTCTCTGAAGATAATGGCTAAGTCCTTTGAAGAAACTGTATCATAGGTGGGAATAAAAACGACTTCTTTAGAAAATCGATCAACAATGACGCAAATGGCAGTATAACCATGGGAAGCGGGTAAACCCGTAATGAAGTCAACAGATAAATCTTCCCAAGGTCGTTTAGAAGCGGGTAAAGGGAGGAGTTTTCCTGCCAGTGCCTTTGACTTTCCCTTTGTTTGGGCGCACACTTGGCAGCTATCTACATAATTTTTAATGTCTTTTGTGACACCAGGCCATGAGAAATGACAAGTGAGCAAATGAGAAGTACAAGCTTGTCCGGAATGTCCGCCAATAGGAGAGTCGTGGCAAATAGTGAGAAGTTCTGTACGTAATGGTTCGGGAACAAAGACTTTGTTTTTGTTGTTTTTGAAAATATAGTTATCGTAATCATATGTGTATTCGTTAAAAGATTCGTCACGTATTTTTTCTGATTCTTTTATGATTTTTTCGTAGAAAGAGGATGAAAGTTCGACATTGTTAATAAAAAGAGAAGGAGGTAAAACAGTAATATTCTGGTTGTGATCTGTGACAGCATCACCATGTGTAGAATACTTTAGTAGTCACTTTATTAGTAGAAGTACTAGTTACCTGTAGAATACTTTAGTAGTCACTAAAGTAAGAAGCTACAGTACGAAAATCCTAAGTACTCATGATTATGTAATACGGTGGCCATACAACCGCACACCGTTTGCTAACTCCAACAAGTACTACAAGGCATTAGGACGGCGCTCAGACAATACTGGCTTGACTGAGTCGAAGGTGCGTCGACTTTAACATCCCTCCCCCATGCCTAATGACACTATCTGAGATTCTTTATTATCAGGATTGTTACGATCAATTTCTAAAGATGATTAGGATGTGGTGTCACCTCAAGACTCTGAAGTGGTCAGGCCACAGTCATGACAACGCAGGAATAATGTCAACCCAGCAGGGTGAATGTGTGGTGCTATGTCCGGCATGCCCTCATCCTGGCAAGAATTTACCTTCGGGTTGGGACAAGGCGCCTCTGGAGAGCCGGTAAGTTTAATCTTTGTATAGGTGAAGACTTGGGCTTACTTCATTGGGTGGTTATGCAGGTGGCTTTATGGACTTTTTGTAGCTATCGATGCGAACTTTCGCCTCAAGCGCAGAGCTGTATCCAAAGATGTGACGGACCCTAGCCTTAGCCGTGGATGGGCTTATTTTGTGGAGGAATCAGCATACAAGGCTTATCTTGCTGAACATATTGCTGACTGACAGGAGGTAAAATTCATGTGTCTGTCTCAACAAGGGTCTGCTGCTCACACTTCGGCTGCAGAAGAGCACATGTTCCAGTCACTCGGCCATCAATATGGCCAATACAAAGTCATTCAAAGGCCTTGCAGCGACCGGCGTGGGTACTGTAGATTGCGCTCGACATCAGTTCAAGCTTCTGAATGGTGTTGGGGATCTGCAGAAAGGCGAAAAGTATGTTTGAACCAATATCTTTTATATGTGCTAAAGCCGGTGCCATTAGATATATAAATATGGATTATTTATTCTTCTCAGCGCTCCGTGGCACATCGGTCAACGTCCTGAAGGTATCTTATGACATTGCATGTCAATGGCATAAGGTGCTGTGGAATCGGATGCGATTGATACCCCCTTCTCTCCACCTTGCTCACAAATCCATGGACACCAGATTCCTTGTGCTGAAGTTCCACCTACCCATGCATGTGGCTCAATGTCAGTGGTCATTCTCATTCAACCATATTCCGGGGGTGGGACGTACCAATGGAGAAGCGCTGGAACGCGGCTGGGCAAATATCAATCCTGTAGCATTGAGCACGAAGGAGATGGGCCCAGGTTCCCGCTGCGACACCATTGATGATCACTTTGGCGACTGGAATTGGAAAAAGCTTATCAGCCTTGGTAAGTATAAGCCAAAAGTGTTAGATGCAAATCTGACGCTTATCTCAGGCACCACGATACAGAGGAAAATCCAAGAGGCTATTCCTGAGCAGAACGACCACCAAGAAGACTTTGACATTCTGACCGAGTCCCTCACCATGAAGTATCCTCATCTGCTTGCCACATGGCAGCGCCAGGTTGAGGAATGGGAAGCTGATCCAGGTATGTTAACTTCTCAATGACAGGATGTATAAGTGACATTGCTGTAGCTGTCACTCAAGCGGGGATTTGTCTGAAGCTTGCACGAGATAAAGCGATGGCCACAAGCAACACTGAATGTCTTCCCTTGCATGCAGACGTCACACCCAGCGTCCTCATTGGCGCTGGTATTGATTTGGAGGAGCAACAGTACATATCATATTTTGTGCTGTTTCACAGATCTCATGGATACTATCAGACGTTGAGTTACTATGAAGAGTGCTAATCTTGGCCCATACGCAACGGACGCACAGAAGGCGAAGTTTCAACAAAGAAGCAACGCTCTAATGCGTCAGATCAAGGCTTGGGCCCAGATCCAAGTCCTTTTCATCCCCGGAGTAGCTCTCCTTCGAGAGTCAGTGGATAGCGGTGATGTCCACATTCCTGCAAGCTTCCATCTCCTCCTCCCATCAGAAATATGCCGTAAAGTCAGCTGCAACCCAGAATTGGAAGAGATCGTGTGGAAACTATGAGAGGGCCAAGCTCACAATGCCCTGAATGAGCTGCGCCAAGCCCTGCACTCCAGGACTTATATGCTCAAATTTAAGGATCGCTTTTTACATGGCCAGGGAGCTAACACTCGTGCTCACAACTGCCTGAAGAATGTCGATGCCAAAGTCCTTGTGGCCACTCTAAAATATCGAGCGGCACACAGCGCCCTCACAATCTTAGGTCCGCTTTTGGGAAAAGTGGGGTGGAGGACCCAGCTTTGACCCTTACTCAATGATGACATTCGCTCGATGACAGATGGTAGTAATGACCTGCCCTCTGAAGGTTGAAGAAGACTCTTGTGGATTTGGTTGGTCTGTGGGTACTCAGAGGGCGATGTGGAGGACACTTCAGATCTTGGGCTTCAAGAGGGTGAGTACACAATGTCTCCACGTCATAGCTTCCTCACAGCTGTGACAAAACAGCGATACGGCTCGAATGGTGCAAGGCATGAGCCCAAGCAAACCACTGGGCAGAGGAAGTCACCCTTTTATTTGAAGAAGAACATCGCGTCCTACAGTTTCTCTGATGGCATGCAGAGTCATGGTCTAACAAAGCCGAGTCTTGTGTCACCACTGACACTGCCTTGAACGAAGGACTCCAGGCTTATGCAGACCATCAGGCAGTGCTGCGCACAGACCTTGCGAATGTGTTCACCAACATCTGGCACCATACTCAAAGTCTACCAGTCCTAGCTAAAGATAGTGAAGTAGTGTAGGTTTGCATGAACTACAGACGTAACACTAAGCTTGTGGGGGGCAAGGAATGTCATGAGACATGCCGCTGTGTTGCAACACAACATTAAGGGAGGTATCCTGCAACAAAGTAGCATATTGCAATGGTCGGCTAAAAGCGGTGGCACGCGTTGCAACATCGAAAGTAGACAGACGGGTGCATATTGCAACGGTGGGCTGAAAAGGAGCATTGTGCAATGGGGGGCTAAAAGTGACGGCGGGCATTGCAACATCAGAACTAGACAGACAGGAACATATTACAACGCTGGGCAAAAAGCGACAGCGCACATTGCAACATCGAAAGTAAACAGACAGGAGTGTATTGCAAGGGGGGGCTATAGGCGGCAGTGTGCATTGCAACATGGGAGGTAGACAGGTGAGAGTGTGTTGCAATGGGGGGCTGAAAGTGACAGTGGGCATTGCAAGATTGGAAGTAGATGCATGGGAGCGTATTGCAACGGGAGGCTGATAAAAGGGAGCATAGTCCGACGGGGCTAAAAGCGACTGCAATGGAGGGGTAGAGGCGGAGGCATGCATTGCAACAGAGTGTATTGCAACGGGGGGTGAGAGGTGGTGGTGTGCATTGCAACATCGGAAGTAGAACATACAGTGGGCCATGCTCAAGGGAGTGTATTGCAATGATGCGATGGCGGACGTTGCAATATCGAAAGTAGACAGATGGGTGCATATTGCAACAGTGGGCTGAAAGGGAGCGTTGTGCAATGGGGCTAAAAGCGGCGGCCGGCATTGCAACACCAGAACTAGACAGCCACTGGCAAGAGCGTATTGCAACAGTAGAGGCGGAGGCATGCATTGCAACAGAGCATATTGCAACAGAAGGCTAGAGGCGGCGGCATGCATTGCAAGTCATCAGGGGGGAGGACATTGCAAGGGAGCGTATATTTACCTGTAGTACATTGTGATTGTGTAATTTGCAACAGGTACCGACTATAATTACAGACTACGTTGCAATATACACACGGTATGTGGTAATTGTGCATGGCTGGTGTCCAAGGTATGTCATCTAAGAAAAGATCAATTAGTTGAGAGTGCTCAAACATTCTGTAGATGCTTCGCAAATCAGGGTCAATCTGGATGCTGATGCGAGTACACGTAGTCGAGACTTCATAGAAGAGCTATTCAGGGCATGCACGCTCGCATCCCTTTGGGAGGATTACAGAATTGTAGGAGATCTTGTTGTGAGTTTCCAATTCACAGTTTTCTCGGATGTAGAACTTTCTCATAATCTTCATACCATGACAGCCTTTCACAAATGACTTCCCCCATGCCGACATCAACCAGCTCATCTCCCCTGATCTCCTCCATCAACTTATCAAAGGGTGCTTTAAAGATCACCTCATCGATTGGGTAGAACTGTACATCAAGACCAGGCATGGAAAGAAGGAAGCTGAGCATATCCTTGATGACATTGATCAGAGGTAAGTCGCCATTCATCTTTCGTGCACAATCACATAATAATTGACTCGGACGTCTATAGGATTGCTGCCATTGCTCCATTCGCAGGCCTGCAACACTTCCCACAGGGCCATGGCTTCAAGCAGTGGACTGGGGACGATTCAAAGGCATTGATGAAGGTATGCTGTGTACTAGTATGTCATCCAAACAGCACGCTTATCTCTCGTTAGGTCTACATTCCAGCAATTAAAGGACATGTTCCCCCCGAAATCATCCACACTTTTCGTGCATTTTTGGAATTCTGTTACTCCGTTCGCTGCCATGTCATTATGGAACATGATATGAACGAAATTCAGGATGCTCTTACCTGCTTTCACCACTACCGAGAAGCTTTCAAAACTGGCAAGTTTCCTGTCATTGCGACCTTCTCTCTTCCCCGTCAACACTCCGCCAAACACTATCCTACTCTTATATGTCTATTTGGCGCCCCAAATGGTCTCTGTTCTTCTATCACAGAGTGTAAACATATTAAAGCAGTGAAAGAGCCTTATCGCCGTTCAAGCAGGTATGAGGCACTCGGTCAGATGCTTCTCACCAACCAGTGCCTTGATAAAATCGCCACATCACGCCTCGACTTCACCAAGAGGGGAATGCTCAAAGGTACCTGTCTATCGTTTGTTATTGACTCACTTCATACGTTTTTTTTCTCTGCCATTACAACCAAAT
Organism: Boletus subluridellus; assembly: GCA_038092575.1. NCBI lineage: Eukaryota > Fungi > Basidiomycota > Agaricomycetes > Boletales > Boletaceae > Boletus > Boletus subluridellus. Next base: position 24,743 of record JBBPQN010000061.1, on the reverse strand, counting down.
GATCATAACTGATGTTGCATCTCTATAGGCACTTCTTTCACTTTGCCTCAAGCACCGGGGCTCGAACATTCCTGTGCTGTTAATCAGGGCACAATGGACTCTGCAGCCGAACAGCAGGCCAAAGAATCAGCAAGCACGCAGGCAGACAATGACAAAGCAGTTGCTGACGACTATCCAACTGACCTTACTGTGCATGTGGAGCTTTCAAAGACACTCCGTACGTTCAAACCTCTTGTCAATTCATGTAGTGAAATATCTAACTTCTGCATTATGCAGAGCGAAAATGTGTGCGCATGCTAGCCGAGTTAGCCCAAGAACTCCAAGCACCGACTTTACCTGGTCTCGTTAGCCGCTTTCTCTTTACCCAGTTATATCCAGACGACCAGTGAGATCCAACGGATATCCCTGTCACTGATTGTCCTCACTTTGAGGGTCATATCTCAGTTCTCAACTCTGCATCCTCACACTTCTATGCACCAAGTGACCTGAGTGGCATCGGTGGGATGCACATGGAGCACATTCGTTCCACCCCCATGTGGAGAAACACTGGTCCACGGTGCGACTGCATCTTTGTCAGAACGAATCCTGAAGAAACTGGGATGCATGCATACGATATTGCATGTGTTCTTGCATTCTTTTCATTCACATACCGGGGAGTACTCTACCCATGCGCAGTAATCCAGTGGTTTGAGAAAATAGGTGACTGTCCCGACGAGGACACCGGAATGTGGATGGTTTGCCCGTCTTCTCTTGCAAATCATTTCCCAGACTTAGCTGTTATCCATATTGACATCATTTTTTGTGCTGCCCACTTGATACCTATCTATGGCGAAAAGACTATTTCTCGGATGATAAAACCCCACCATTCTTAAGATGCGTTCCGGGCATTTTATGTCAATAAGTATGCTGATCACCACTGTTTTGAGTTTGCGAGGTAGCTTACTTATGGTACTTATCCTGATCACACCTGGTCAATATGGGCTACCTTATTGATATGGATTTCACACGTTTTTTTGTCTTGTGCGTTTTTTTTTGGTCATCCGGAAAAGGAAATACTCGCCGTTTACTCTTGCCATGTTCCTCCTGCCGCATGACCCTCTTTCCTATCCACAACATCATCGAATCATGCCTCGACATCATCTCACACGAGCCCAACGCCTCTGTCGCGATGACTATGACATGTTCTTCGGTCTTTTTGATCTTCCCAGCCCACAAAACATGACTCGAACAAGCTGACCCAATTCCCTTGATCAGTTTTGCATCAACTTCGCCGATGAACACCTACAGAATTTCATTCAAAAACATATCTTCAAGTCACATGTTGATGAGCACCAGGCGGAGGGTATCTCTCACTTTGTCCCCTCAGAGCCATACTTTGACAACACCAAGTGTGTTCGGCTTCTGCAAAACAAGCCTGGGGGCCTCATCCACATCGTGGGTGACCAGGTACGCCGATCACACAAGAAGACGGACCACACAATGGTGGAAGCATTCAGCGAACGCTGGCCCGGGGGTAACCACTTATCCTTCAAGGTCAAGGCAATCAATCGGTCAGGTTCCCTGACTTTCACTACCAACCACTTCAAAGGCCCCATGACTTATTCCTTCGAGGGCTTCCTCGACCACAGCCTTGATTCCCTCAACCCCAACTTTGTCTCACTTCTCCACCGCTTGTTACCAGACAGAAAGAGGAATGTGTCAGTACCTCAAATGGGAGCTAAACAGCAATCCTATCACTCTCAGCAAGTTCGAAGAGATGATCCACAAGGACTTGGTTGGTCCCGGGCTGTACTCCTCTTACATCCTGCCATTGACCAAGAAGTCCACGCTGCCACCCACCGCCAACCCCTTCACCACCTCGTTGAGTACGAGTCCTGCCCCATTGTATGTGTAGCAGCATCTATCGCCACCCAAGCCAGTATTCCCCCCTCCCCAAAACCCTTCTGCAGTTCATTCCAACACAGAGCTCTCTACGACGATGAATATGAGGACCACAAATTACTTCATTCTGATGATTTTGACACTCGGAGTCGACTGTCATCCAATTGAGAAGAGACCAACTCCAACTATGGTTCCAAGTCCTACATGCCTTCTAGGAACATGTTCCGAAACGCCGATAAGGAAGGATTGGTGGCTAAAGAGACTCTAGCAGGTGAAATCGCGGGGAATGAGGCAACCGAGGTAGTCAGGGAGACGTCAGCGCAGCGACGCTGGGTCTTGCTGTGCTGGCTCCTCACCCAGTGGATACCATCCATATTCCTCAAGTGGTCCGACCAAATGAAGCATGAGGATGTACATCAAGCATGGAGGAAGAAGCCCGCACTCAACTTTATCATCTGGTTCATCTGTGCTTGTGCGGTTTTTGTTATTGTAATTCTTGGACTTGCCATCTGTCCAACGGTCTACACTGTGATCCACAGTGAGGTATTTGATCTCATGGAAGTCGCAGTGATGCACCAGAGAGTTGCAAGCGTTATTCCTATGAAGACGTTTTTGCAATATTATGGGATGGATGCTTCCATCCTGTTCCCTATTCAGGTGCGTCGTCTACTTAGTTTACTCTGTTTGCTTCTCATTGTCTTGCCAGATCAGCGCCCTTTGTAACGGCGTCTCTGGTTCGGTTGGCCCATGAGTCCAGCTTACCTGGGCGAACATGACGGATCCCAACGCGCAATGCCACGACCTCCATGCAATCACCAATGATTCACGTCCTGACTGGTACTTTGAAAGTATGACCGTCATGCATCGTTTTTCACATATTTGTCTATCCTACTAGTACTAGTACTTATGACAATACATTGATATGGTACATTTTTCTTTCCCGGATGAGAAAAAGGAACACACAAGACAAAAACATGCACGCAACAAATAAAAAACGTGCTGACTAGCATCATAACCACTTGCTTGAACAGCGATTTAAGCTTAATTGAATATTTACACTTAATCTACTTGGACGGAATCTCCCCGACGTGCACAAACAATGACTTATACACGCTTTAATTTCTTACTACACTTGTTTGTGTTATCTCAGGCGTGACAAGTGTGACAAGTGTAACAAAAGCTAAATAAGGAATCTGTTGTTTTCCTGATGCCGGACGATCTTCTTGAGACTGTGGTGTTCATTTCTGTGTCTTATAGCAGCCATACTCTCTGCGAGCTCATTCAGTCATTAGTCATTTTGCATGAACAGCGTCGCTCGTAATCATTTCAGTGATTATCATTCTATAACTAACATTTACTATGAATTGTCGCTAGCAATCTATCGTTGCATCTTCTCCCACCATTCTTTTGTGCTTGCATCCAGACATCTCTGATGGTCATCCTCTTGTATGAGATCTAATGAGTGGTTTGCCGTGAAGAACCGCTCATCAAAGTCGTGTAGCAAATGGATTGTTTCTCTGCCCCGACTTCGTGAAAGGGCAACATATAGATTAAAGAGGTTCAGACCTCCTGTTGGTGGTGTAGCGAGATCTACATACAATTGCTGCGGGAATCATCTGTCCTTGCGATCGATAGTCCATACAGGCATATGCAGGGGTGATTGGAAACTATGTCCATTTCACCATCTCTATCTTCTTCTTCCCATTACACACTATCGTGAATTGGATGTTTGTTGTTACCGCCTTGATAGACACCACGCCTGGGTCAAGGTCTTCAAGCGGAGAGCCTCAATAACAGTCCAACTTAACGAGGCTATACAGAGGTGGTATGAGAAGGTCGTGGACACCGTCCGCTTGTCGTTCACAGGCACTTTCAGGATGAAGAACTATGTCTGTGATAGTAGCTTTCGTCCCATTAGTGATGTCGTTGTTGGTGTTGAGGTTGCTGGTCACAAGGACTTGCATGTCGATTGCGAGGTAGACTGTCTCTGGGAGATTTAGTGACGAATTCATGGCCCTTTTCGATGTGACCTGCATAATGGCGGATTGTTCTATGGAGGTGGGCTGGCGACTGTTGATTTGATCCATTGCGTGACATTGGACAAGATTTGTCTTGTTGTCACAACAGTGTTTGCGCACTGCAGACTCGTTCCAATGTTGCCGGACTCCATGTCTGGGTGTAATGAGAACTGCTTCCTTCCATAGAGTGGATGAGAAATTGGTGTCAGGACAAGTTGCGGCATCTAAGACTAGACCCCGTAACATTGTGAGATGATGGTGTTGCACCTGTCCAATATGAAAATGTTGTAGAAAGTCCAGCCAAACGGGATCTGACACTCTCATCTGCTGTTTGAGACTGATGACCATCAAAAACTCCTCGTATATTGTCCACCCCACCTGACACAACATAGAGTTGAATTTGCCATTGGTTGGAATGTACAATGCCTCCCGTGCTGCACATGCTACAGGAGGAAATTGATGTTGATCCCCTGGCAAGATAACACTGATTCCTCCGAACGATGCATTCACTGAAGCTGGCTGATCCATTCCTGTCTTTCCAATGGCGATGTTACAGGAAAGTTTCACAAGGAAAGTTTTGCTCAGCATTGAGAATTCATTGATTATGAGATACTCGACAAGGCGCCACATTCACTGTAATTTGGCTTTCGCCACTGCTGACATGGTGCGTTTATTTCGGGATATCATTGCGGTGGCATGACATGTCTTGCCTTCGATGAGCGAGGCTGCTATCCCTGTGTATGCGCATTTCATGAGCAATTTAGCAATGCCCTTCGATTAAAAATACTCTGTGCAACTTTGAATAACTTTGGATTTTCCAGTACCACCTTCACCAGTAATAAGCATGCAGAGGGGGGGGGGGTTGGTGACCAGCTAGGGTACGATCAAGATGCCATGTAATGATGTCGTATGCACATCATTGATCAATGTTGATCATATTGGGTTCGATGGCAGAAAGCGCTTCTTCCAGTCGAATCATATGAGCAACCAAACCAGTAGAGTTTGCAGATGATTCATGGAGTGGAAAAACGTCTGCAAAGCTTTCGCTGTCAGGTTCCTCGTTGATTCTCCATGTTTTCAAGGCTTGTTGTGTCAATTGACCTTTCCACTTCATCAATCTTTCCATGTCATTCTGGTCCCCGTCTCTTGACGAACCTCTAACATCAACTTCGTCTGGCAACATCTCATTCATTGGAAAGATTCGAGTGGCTTTTGCTTTCTTGACTGCGAGAATTCCGTTAATGTCCTCTGCGGTAACTCTGCATTCCAATGGAGGGGTAAAGTTGTCTTCATCAGTACCATTGACATCAGTCTCAATATCCTCCTCCTTGATGATGTCGTGTGATGAGTCTTGATGTTGTTGAGCTGAATGTTCACATTGGTAGAAGTACTGAATGTTACTGACTTGCGACTGTTGTACGGGCAACATCATTTCATAGAATCAGTCGAAAGCCTCCGACCAAGACTGCTCCAGATCCTTCAAATCCACAGTGATGTCCCTCCAGGGTTTGAACAGCATCAACATGCAAGCACAATAGAACAAGTGACGCTCCGGCACATCACTTCGTGGAAACCACCAACCAATGAAGTTTGGTAGATTGTTGTGTCCCATGGCTCGTATGATCATTACGCGTGATTGACATCATGGGTGAGATGGAAGATATGGAACTTGTTCATGAGGGGGATGCCCCGGTCGCGTACATATACGTTCCAAGTCTGCAACTATCTCCTTGTTGTTCGGTATTTTTTTGGCATTGTATGTGTCCATAAAAAAATGCAACATGTTGGAATGCTCCAGGGCTTCCCCACATCGGGAATAATCCATAACCTGACTCTGTATTTGTACAGCGCCATTGCGGTCTACATTCAGTATTACATTTTCTCCTTCGTCACGGTTATTCTGAATACAGACATGAGTGACACGACAAAATTTGTTGTTCTTGGATCGTACCTCCTCATCTGAGTTGTCCTCTCTGTTCTCCCGCAACTCAATATGTGACGGTCCACTCCCTCCCTATTTATTCATGTTAGACATAATAACACTCATATACGACATTACTTACTTGACTATGCTCATTCTTTGTCACGTTGTCCATCTGCTTTACGTTACGCAGGTCAGAAAACACCTTCAAGAGGTGATGTTCGAAACTGGACCAGTAAACATGTGAGTAATGATGTGAGCGGATTGAATCTCCCCAGCCCATGAGATATGTGATGACCATAGGAGCTGTGAGCTCTTGTTCACGATTGATAGCGTTCACAACTCGAAACAGCATCAGTCGCTGTCGGTCCCGGACTTCATCAACATATCCTCTGTTTTGCTGTCTCTCCAAATGATACTCATACCCCTTCACCATGACAGCAGACACATTGTAATTCTTCCCCTGCTTCTTCGTTTGATATGTGGTCACATAAAAGGTTATGTTGCTCGTATCTCCTCCGTTCGTAAGCAATTTCCCATCATTGTTACACTGTACATGTGCGCACAGTGACTGAACCCATGTGTTGAAATATTGAAATATTCTTTTCGCCGTCCATTGTCCATCTGAATGAACAGCATATTCATCGGACTTCTCGAATGGTGCTTGTCATTTGCACTTGAATTGACCTTTCCCGTCAGGTACCAAGCACCTGCGAAACTCACACGTGTGCACCTGTTTTGACCGAGCAACTCGTCTCTCCATCTTGACTATCTCCCGGAAATAAGCTTCATCGCATAAGGCAGGATCTGGAGGATGGCTCCATGCAATCTCCACTTCATTCGGGATGCACTTCAAATTGTCTCTGGATTCAATCCCAGGTATAGCTGCACAAAGGTTTGCCTTTAGAAAATTGACCACCTTCTGCCGAAATTCATCTGTTCATAGCAGATCTGTCATACACGCACTCAAAGGCGCACCCATTAAGTATAGCAACATGTGAAGATGAAGGGTGCCTCGACCTTGTGATTTGACAGTTCCAAAGTAACCTGAAATGTGACTGAAGACACCAATCTTGCTTATAACATTTGTTGATGACATGGTTATTCCGAACAACATCTCTAAAATGACACGGATGATGTAGTGGAAAAATTTGCTTGCAGCAAAAGGATCCCAAGCCACATTATATGCACGGTGTTCCTTGTCAGGCACCATGGTTTGTAATGCTTCATCTAGATCAATTTGTTCGCCTGCCAATATCTGAACGATTGGATCATGCAGATTGCACGGATTCATAGTAATCCAAAGTGAAGGTGGTTGCAAAATGATGGATGTCAACCAGATTTGACTGCGTAGTTGGTAACAACTGCTGTCTGAGCCTTGGACACGTCCCAACGCTGCAAACATGTGTTTGCGCAAACTTGACACTACAGGGTTGGATGAAGGAATATTTTGATCTTCTTCTCATGCAGCACATTGAAGTGTATCCAATGTTAGTGAAGAAAGCAAATGCCGGTCCTGTTCGAAGTCTTTCCTTTGAATTTGAACCCGCGCCGAAGTCAAAGCTTGTCGCCGTTGAGCAATTCCAAACGCAAAAAAAGGAAATGTTTCGTGTGTGCGAAACCGACGGTTGTGGTACCATAACGCCCAATGAACATGTTCGCCAAATTCCAATCCTTGATCATTCAATGACTCTATGCCACCTGTACCATATGGGAAAAGACAAGGAAATGCCTTCACAAACACGTTGTCTTCATCTGCAGTTCCTCGAGGGTGAAAGTCCTTCACTGGATGAGTCCCATGACAGATTGCATAGACACCCTCTCTTCCATCTCTCCAAGCATTTTGAAGACCCCATCGCATTAATTCATTTGTCAGTAAATTTGTCAGGTCAGAATCCACACTACCTGAGACCTGCAATGGGATCACATCAGGTGCTCCTGTGTTCATTAAGTAAAATTCATTGTATTTGTGTCAACTCCACTCACCTATTTCTTGTCTCGGTTCTGCTTCAAATGCAAATGTCACGTATAACTACCTTTCCTATCCACACAAAACATGCACCTTCATCCTCATCCTCCACTGGTACATATCCTGCACTTTCTTGATCCACAACACCTTCATCCGAAGAATGACGGACTATCACACAGATCTCTTGCAGAACATTGTCCTCCGGCAAGAGTTGCAACCATGCTGAGTCAATCTCTATGTTCCTGTACAAACATGGGTTGTTTTCTTTCAACCACCATAATGCTCTCCTTACCACCGCTCGCCTAACTCGAAACGTCGACCGCAGCGAATCCTTTGGCAATTTGCCCCGTCCAATAAATGTAACGGAGATGAGGGAAGCCAGAATAGTTGGAGAACATGGCATCAACCGACCCTCGACCATGTCGGCAATGGCTGTCACATTGAGTTTGTAAGTGCTCACATTTCCTCGCATGGCTCTTTGTAACTGATCGACAGATCATACCCCCATATTCTTTTTCAGAAATAACTTGAACATGTAGACGCACGGGTACAGTAACACGATTAGCATTTGCTCCGGTAGTGTCAGGCCTTGCAACTCCGAAGGCACTGCACCAATCCAAGTACCATTCGCAAGAGCATGTTTCGGAGGTTGTTCGTGCTTCTTGTTGTCCAAACTACGGATGCATGTTGAACACAAATTTGCACAGTGAATACCTTCCTGTTCAAAAATTCCTGCCGGCTCCAACAACAGTCTGTCAACCAAGTCATGCACTGGATGCTCGTGTGATGGCTGCAGATGCTCTCTTCCAGGTATGTTGTCCAAACGTTTTGTTGTTATCACCTTGTCCATAACTCCACATTCCTGAGCGCAGACAGCGCAAACATGAGCGTGGAGTACTGATGCAGAGGTCACCTGATAGAATGCTCTGTAACAATCTCTCTCTTCTTTCTGTGTCACAGTTCATAAAAACTCTCCTGGATCATAGACTTCGTCCCATCTGGGCTTCATGCATCGCATCTCTGTGATTTCTTCCTTCCGCTTGCATTTATGTGCCACACTCTCTGCCTCATTGCTTGCTCTTGCATCCTCAACCACCTGATGTTTCTTCCGAGACTGTTCCACAAGATCAGTGATGATATTCAGAGGGGCAACTGCCACAATCCGTCAAATTATTGCTTGTTTCTTTGAACGTTCCACTCACAAAAACTGTACAGCCGTCGAGGTAGCTCTCAACAACTCCGCATTAGTCAACCTCGCTAATTCTTCCTCCACACTCAACAACGACATAAGCTCTGTTGATATTATTTACCCTATCATTGTAAGGAACTTAGGTTCCTTAGGTTCATATACCAGCATATTCGGCTTGTTGCCCACCCCTATCCACAGTCCGTGCAAGTCCGTCCATCGCTGCTCACCCCTATCCGCAAGTCCAACTCGGACTCTTTATTTAGCCTCATTAAGGTCTCATTTACTTAGCAACAAATACTTCTCACTTTGTATACTATAATATTATTTTATTTTGATATTTTCTTAGATAGAAGTCTGAGGTATTCCTCAGACTATAAATTCTTGTATTCGGACTGGGAATCTATCTTTCTGCCACTCGGGTTGACTGATCACCTTTACGTCTCACTTGGCCCTCGTCCTTGGCCTTTCGTCTCATATTTGGCCCTCGTCCTAGGCCTTTCTATTCGTTTCCGGTCCTCGTCCTTGACCGGAATTTCACTATCCTACAGTCTCGTCTCGCGCTCCTTCCAGATTCAGCCAGATTTGTCAGCATCACTGCGGTCAGTTGCACTAACCCTTCTCATCACAGCCCTACCATACAACCCCCTTGGGACGAGCACACAACTTGCCCTCACACCCTCATCATCTTCTTTACATCGTGACGAAACAATATTAGAGCACTTATGGCCTACACAAGATGGAGACAAAGAAGACAAGAAGGTAAGCTGGTTCTGGTTGTTCCCCCATGCTTGCGTGTATTCAATACAAATTTTCAGGAGTCTCGCATCTTTACACATGCCACATCCTTGTGTGAAATTTTTCTCCCCTATCCTAGCGATCTACAAATTTGATCGGACCCCTCTCCTGGGTCCCTTTATTGTAGCCCCTAGCATATATGTCGAGTTCCGCCGCCATCAATTCGAATCTTGATATTGACTAACACCTATTTCACTCCGACATCTGACTGCACGGAAATGTCAGTTCACCAATGGACCACAACATCCATGCTGATTCTGTCTTCTTCCTGTCGCCAACCATATACACTATGAGCTGCACTGAACATGTCGATGCTAGCTCAGTTACGGTACAAACGATGGCTTCCCTTGCAGATACTGAGGGAAATGAGCTGTACCCCTGCAGAAGCTTCTTCTCCATGTGCACTCCCTTAGCCATCCAATGCGTCCCCGCTATTCGAAAAGGAGAAGAGGTCAACATACTCATGCTGCATGAGATTCACCAGACAATGGCTTGTCTGAACACAAGCAAATTCTTCATCATCATTATATGCCCACGAGAATCAACTGAACCATTAGATCTCGATGATGACAATGTTCACACCTGTGTTCAAATGGTGGTCAGGTGAATATTTCTCGCCTCCAATAATGAGCACAACTGACTAGTTCACATCATGAGATGGTGTCTGTCTGAAAATTGGAGATCTTCTTCCTACATGTATCACTTGTTGTTCAACTGTGCTCATAACTTTCCTTAAATGTCTCAATGTCTTACTATCACACGGCCTCGTTTATACTTTCCACTGATCAAACACTTTGAAGCCGATCATTCAACTCCACTACTGTGGATAAAATTTCGACTATTCGATTTACATAAATTAATGTTTCCGACTACATATGTTTGTTCACAAGCCCTTCGACCATCTCTATGTCTTCCTTTGATGATCTTCACGATTCCCTCATGTGCTCCGGCACTTACCTGGGTGATCCTACCTTGCCTACCAATGTTCACTGGACTTGCCATGCTCACAAATATACTCTTTGTACCTCTGACGGAAATAACTCGGAAGCAGAAGCCAATCCTGCCCTGCTATCTGTTGTCGTCAAAATCAGCGATGATGGTTTCTGGCTCTCTAGGTATGTCATGAAACCTCCCCCGAAAGTACCTCTCCTACTGATGAATCTAAAACAGCGATACTTCATGGACCCGTCCTACTGATGCAACCCCTACACTCGCTAGGGTACTGCAGGGGTACCAGGTACCCATGGTGGGTCTCGGGTATGGGTACCTATGGGTACGGGTATGGGTTGGAATCTACATACCCAGGGCAAACCCGGGACCCATGGCCATGGGTACTGGTATCCATGAGAACTTATGGCAATGCTCTATCCCGTACCATGAGCGTTGTAACATTAGATGACAGTAAATTGTATCCCCACCCTGCCTTCACTGTCTGTACCACGTGCTGCATAACATAACATACTATTAGATGACAACAAATTGGATTCCAGGGGCAAACAAGTAACAGGTTTAAAGAGACATGACAGGAATGAGAAATTTTCCTCCTACACCACCATGACCGGCAAATGCATCCCCCGCACAACAGAAAAGGCTCTTGCTATTGAAGAGACCCGCAGGGGCAAGCGATGACCATTGGAAGAGGACAACAACCCAGCAAAGAAGCAATGAACCAACAACCGCCAACCTGATGTGGCACTGGCGAATGAAACAGATAACTTGGGCAGCAGTAAACAAACAGCCCGCACTGCTGATGGCGATGAAGATGGCACTGATGTACAGTCGGTTGCAAGCGACAGTGAAAACGACACCGAGGAAACGTCAGACACAGAACGAGGTAACCTGTAATCATTTGTTAGTATACCCACACATTGCTTATGATGATTCAGAACGCATGATGAAGGACTGGACATCCCCCATCTATGCATTCTTCGCCCCCATACCTGACATCAAATATGTTGACGGACGACGGAGTCATGTTTTCAAGTGCCTTGGAAAGAGCTGCAAACAGTCTGTGCGCCGGTTCCTTGACAAAGGCAATAAGGGGTCGACCGGTAACATGCGCAAGCATGTTAAGGCTTGCTGGGGCGAGGATGTCTTGAATGCACTCAGCAAGACATCTAGCCTTGATGGAGCCTGTCAAGCTGTAACATGATATCGGTCTAATGGCTCCATTGAATCAGTGTTAGCAATGAAAAGAACAGTCTCTTACTCGAACCGGCCACACACGAAGGCTGAGACAAGGTGAGTGGTACTACTTTGGTCCATCGCACATGCAGTAACATGGTTGCATAGAATTGAGATTGTTCATTGGGTTGTCGAGAACCTGCGTCCATTCGACATCGTCAAAGACCGTGCATTTCAGTGCTTAATGAAGACAGGGCAACCTGAATACTACTTACCGCATCCAAGTACCATATCCCGAGATATCAAAGTCATTTTCGGGCGTGCACGCAATCGTGTAGCTAAAATGCTGCAGGTGAGTATGCGTGTCGTATAACTACCATGTTACTGTATCTACTTACCAGAAATATGATGGCGAACTGAATTTCACGACCGACACGTGGACCTCTCCCAACCACCAAGCGCTTTCTGCATTCACGGTCCATATTGCTGTTGAGGAAAAGGCCCGATCATATATCCTGGATGTCGTTGAGGTGGCAAAGGTAGGCAGCAGAGAGATGCACTTTACCTTGCTGACATTGTGTCAATATCAGTCGCATATGGGCAAAACCCTTGCCGAGACATTTGCAAATGTCCTGGACGAGTTTGGAATCTCAGATAAGGTCAGGGATAACAAAACACATTCAATGTACCTAATAACAATAAACTCGAATAGATACTGGTGGTGACAGGGGACAATGCGACTTTGAATGATACCATGATGGAACACTTGGGAGACCTTGTTGCGCACTTTGGTGGCAGCTCAAGCCATGTGTGATGTGTCCTGCACATCACTAATTTAGTAGCCAAGAGTCTGCTGAAACCATTCGACACACCAAAGAAGGGGAGTAGCCAGGTGTACACTGACGATGTGATGGAGACCGATCTCCAGGGCTGGAGCAAGGATGAGGAATCCACGGATGGCAAAAGTGGGGAGGATAGCCTTGAGGGTTGGGTTGACAATGTTGAGATGTTGACCGACGATGAGTGTCTTGAGCTCAAGGAGCATGTACGGCCGCTTAAAACAATCCTCGTCAGGGTAAGAGTGATGAGCTGAAAAAAGGAACTTACCACTGAGTACCATCTGCACAGATACGAAAGCTGTCCTTCAAGATCATCCATTCTACCACAATCCTGCTCCCAGCGTGGAAGGCCACCATCAAGGAGTTCCGGTTGCCCATCAAGATGATCCCGCGCGATATCGCAACTCGATGGAAGTTGACTTTTGATATGGCCAACTTCGTGCTTGAATACCGCGAACCGATTGATGCTATCACTGACAAGCAGAAGCTTGGCCTTACCAACTGTAGCCTTGACAGCCATGAATGGGAGCTACTGGGTCAGTTGAGAGATGCGTTGAAGGTGCGTGTCTTGCTTACTAGCCAGCAAGTGACTGTGACATGTCACAGATACTCAAGGACGCCACGCTCTTCTTCTCGCGCGGTACTCCAAATCTCGCCATGGTGATCCTGGCGATGGATTACATTGACGAGTCATTTATAAACAGCATACTCTTGAAGGACACTGTGGATCCGGCCATCTGTGCGGCCGTTCAGCTGGCAAAGAAGACTCTCAACCGGTACTACACTCTGACAGATGCATCCAGTCTGTATCGCGTATCAATGGGTAAGTTTCATCTATGTATTATTCGCTGCTCATGCTCTTGCAGTTTTGCACCCCTGCCATAAGCTGGAGTACTTCAAGAAGGCCGGGTGGAAGCCCGCCTGGATTACTACTGCACGCCGACTTGTGTGAGACGCATTTGACGAGTCCTATGCAACACACTATGTACATGCAGAATCGAACAATGACTCCCCTAACCAAAAGGTGCAGTTTGTTCCTTTGCTCCGAACCACTATGACTTCACGCATGGGTAGACAAGTGACATGAATATCTTCAACAATCTCCCAACCCTCGTCAAGAAGGGACCGCCAAAGGATGAACTCGACTCCTACCTTGCGACGGAGGTTGAGGAGTTCCAAACGAATGAAGACATGCTTAAATGGTGGCATGACCATGAATCTACTTATCTGCACCTCTCTCAGATGGTGTTGAATTATTTAACGATCCCAGGTAAGCGTGATATCATTGATTGTGTCTTACCAGAGTTTATCATGCTATACTAGCTACATCTGTTGATGTCGAACGTCTTTTCAGCCGTGGCCGGATGATCCTATCACATATGTGCAACCGCCTCTCTGCTCAATCAGTTCGTGCTATTCTTTGCCTTGGTTCTTGGAGTCTCGAGGGTCTTGTCGAGAATACTGATGTCCAGAAGCTGGCAACTATGGAGGAGATTGAAGGGGATCACGACGTCATATTGGAACAGGACTGGGATTATATTAGTGTAGACTAATTGCATTCTCTGCCACAATACCATAGTGCTTTCAAGTTGCTGTCCCACAAACCACAGTACCCAGTGGGTCACCCACGGGTGTACCCACCATGGGTACAGACCCACGGTACCCCTGACGTGGGTATGTACCCATAATGAGGGGTATGGGTAAGACACGGGTATGGGTGCGGGTCAGCACTCTGATACCCGTGGGTTTACCCATGCAGTTCCCTAGCGATGACGGTCTCTGGAGACCCTGCGCCTTCATTTCCCACTCTTTCGACAGCGCTGAGCGCAACTACCCTATCTATGATAAAGAACTTCTTGCGGTCATCAGGGCATTAGAAGAATGGCGACACTACCTAATCAGTAGGGAAGGTTTCAAGATCTGGACAGATCACAAGAACCTCGAATATTGAAAGAAACCCCAAACCTTATCCAGTCGTCAGGCCCGATGGCATGCGCTTCTTCAGGAGTTCAATTACATCTTTATCTATAAACCTGGTACATTGAATGGTCGTGCAGATGCTTTATCTCGCTGACCGGACCATGGCGATGCTGTCACAGATCACAACCAGAACATCACTGTTTTACCGCCTTCTCTTTTTATTAACAATATCGAACTTTCCTCTTCCTTCTACGAAAAAATCATAAAAGAATCAGAAAAAATACATGAAGAATCCTTTAACGAATATACTTACGATTATGATAACTATATTTTTAAAAACAACAAAAACAAAGTCTTTGTTCCTGAACCATTACGTACAGAACTCCTCACTATTTGTCATGATTCCCCTATTGGTGGACATTCCGGACAAGCTCGCACTTCTCATCTTCTTACTCATCATTTCTCATGGCCTGGTATCACAAAAGACATTAAAAACTACGTAGATAGCTGCCAAGTGTGCGCCCAAACAAAGGGAAAGTCAAAGGCACCGGCAGGCAAACTCCTTCCTTTACCTGCTTCTAAACGACCATGGGAAGATTTATCAGTCGACTTCATTATGGGTTTACCCACTTCCCACGGTTACACTGCCATTTGCGTTGTCGTTGACTGATTTTCTAAAGAAGTTGTCTTTATTCCCACCTATGATACAGTTTCTTCCAAGGACTTAGCCATTATCTTCAGAGACAATATTTGGTGTATCCACAGACTTCCTTCTATGATCGTTTCTGATTGAGGTCCCCAGTTCATTTTGGACTTTACTTCCAAATTATGTAAACTTCTCTCTATCTCCCAGAAAATCTCCACCGCCTATCACCTGCAAAGTGATGGACAAACAGAGCATATCAATAGAGAACTAGAACAGTATCTCCACTCTTACATAGCTAAGCGACAGACCAAATGGGCCAACTGGCTCAAAGTCGCTCAATTCCATCACAACAACTCTCTTACTACCACCACCAGCACAATTCCTTTCAATATCACACGTAATTACGCCCCTTGCATGGGTTTTGAAGGAAAAGCTAAAGGCATGGGAAAGGAATTTGGCATGGAGATGGGAAAAAGTCATAAAGAAGTAGAAGATGCATTGGAGGAAGCACGAGAAAGAATGAAGAAACAATCGGACTCCAAAAGATCCAAAGCTCCTAATTACGAGAAAGGACAACAAGTTTGGCTTTCAGCTGAACATTTGAAGCTCCCCTACACAGCAAAGAAGTTGACACAAAAATGGATTGGCCCTTATGAAATCCTAGAAATCCTTCCTAACGCCATTAAACTCAAATTACCAAACTCCATTCGTATTCATCCAACCGTTAACATCTCACGCGTCAAACCTTATCAGGCAACCCTGCTGGGTCAACCAGTTTCACACCCAGATGCAATCGGAGTTGACAAAGAAGGAGTAGAACAATTTGAAATTGACTACATTGCAGCATCTTGTCTCAAAGGCCACCAGCTTCAATATCTCATACATTGGAAAGGTTACGATGAATCCAATAGGACATGGGAATCCAGTGACATTATTAACACCGCCCCTCAGGCAGTCGCCAATTTCCACAAACAAAATCCTTCAGCCCCTCGGAAACTTCATGGCCTGACCCTTGGAGACTTTTCTTCTCTTTTCTCACAATATGAAAACTTTACCGAAACTAATTATCATGGGACTCGCCTGGAATTCAAGTCTTAAAGAGGGAGTAGTGTTATGATATACTATATTTTTTAACTTTTTTAACTTAGTGCATTTGTGCACATACTTTACATCTTTCAGACTTTGAAGTCATGTGATGTGCACATGACCATGGGAAACTACACGTGACCTATGGTCTAGACAAACATGTTGCACACACACCTTATTAATCTCCACTTCCTCTTTCACATCATCATCTTCTTTCTCTCACGACATCTTCTTCCACTTATCTATATCAAGTAGTCTCTCCCATGGACCCTATGGTCCGTGCGCACACCTGTAACATATATAAAGTAGCTGTACTCGACTGAACTCCCCAGTCTAATCCATTTGTCACTTGCGACCTACGTCCTTGCGAGTTGATTAAGGAAGGCCCGCCTCTTATCTTTTACCCTCTGCTTCTTTCTCTCTAGTAAAGTTTGGTGTAGCTCAAGACAAGTCCTGCCAGTGTTCGCTCGAGATCATCTCGCAACAGATGGCTTCTTCAGCTAAGTGGTTGCTGATCGCTCCGTGTACACGTGAAGTGATTGGTCCTAATTGGGAGTTGTTGAGATGGGGCGGGGGTTTCCCATAGTCTGTTAGGTTTGGTTCAGGCTGGAAAACCTGAAAATAGCACTTTTGTACAGTAGTGTTGGATTCAGTCATAGTGTCCCCAACTTCCTTCATCTCGAGTCCATCTCACTTAAATACAATGGCGTTATCAGCCTTTTTGGTGGCATTGACACCTGTCACCGAGTCACATTCCATTTTTGGTAATTGTGGCATTGGTTCCATACTCATTCCCAGGTACGTCGCTTGTGACTTGTTTCGACTTCTTTTTTTGGCTAAGTTTCTGATTGGGTGCGTATCTCCACTGTCACTTGCATGTGGCATTACTAACATTTCTAGTATGCGGTCTCCATTCACTTTGTTAAACAATAGGTAAGTCCCGTCAATTCGTTCATCGATAGAGACTAAATTTTGTCGTTGCCAGGGTCTTCCTAATAGAATATCTAGTGGACATGTAGTAGTTACCCAGTAGTTGCTAGTAGTTATTAGTCCCCCGAGTTTGAGTTCCAAATTCGGTATTAGTCCCTTAAGGGTGCTTGTTCCGCCATTTGCATCATGTAATGACATAGTCAGCGCTATGTATATCCATTGGTACTTTCAAATCTTTTTCCCATACATCTCATCTTATTAGGTTTACTTCACTACCAGAATCTACTACTGCATTGTATGTAAATTTATCTATTCGTACTGTTACTCATAGTAGTGCACTGTGGTTCAGGGACACAATATGATGTGATTCAGCATTAGCCAACATCACGTTCTTGACGTGGATTCGCTCAGCTAATGTGTTGCTTAATTCCCATGACATTCCTAGTATTTCTCCAGCGGTTAGACTAATTTGGGTGCTTAGTAATTTACTGAGCATGTCACATGAGTTCATTTGGAGGGAAAGCTCCATGTGGCAAATGTTATTTCTGGAATGTTCCTGTGGTTTTTCATTACTAAGCGGTTGGACTTCAAATTTTGGACTTGTCCTGAATTTGTTATTTCTTTTGCTTCCATCCTCTTTCTTCCTTACTTCTCTCTTCATCTCATCCCTCATGTCCACATCCTGGATGTAGGTAGTCGGGGCTCACATTGTATGTGTCCCTAATGGGGTGTTATCCAGTGTGGGTGGGGTTTCTTGACGATGTGAGTGAGTGTCTTTTTCCTTATTGATCGGCTTCGCCATCATCACTAATTTTTGTTCTTCAGCTCTTTTACTTTGCCATAGTCACTTGCTGTCACAGTTCTTTCCTTCATCGTCTCTCTGCTCTTTCAATGGTTTTTCTTGTTGGCTGACCTGTGTCTTATTGGCTGGTAAGTCTTTTTCATCATCATTGCCTCTTTTTGATAACATCGTTGTATCCTTAGGCTCTTGTTGCCATTGCTCATCGTGCGCTTGTTGTCGCGCACCTGTTTCTAATTGTTCAGTTGGTTCCCCAATAACAACTTCATTCTTTCTACTAACACCCAACAGTTTTCACATAGGCATGTATACTCCATCCATTACCTCTTTTCAGGTAGCGCATGCCAGTTTCATGTTTTTCAGTGTGCACTCAGCGGTGTACACCACATGTTCGTTGTTGTTGTCTTCTCCCTTGTTGATGTCCATGTCATATCTGTTCTGCACCTCATCATCTTCAGTATCCATTTTGTACTCATTGGGTAGGCATTGACTATGGTACTGATCTTCCTCTCGATCACTGATGTCTGGTACTATGTAGTGTACTGATCCCCTTTTGTATTTTTTGTTGTTCGCTATAACAAGATTAGTCTTCCTCGATGTTGTTGGGTGTCATAGGACTTGTTGTCTCTGTAGAGGGCATCAAGCAAGGTTTCTCTGCCTGCTCGTCATGGTGGATTCCTTTTCCCTGGTAAGCCTATTCTCCCACTTCAGTCGTAGACTAACTCTCCTCTGTTAATCAGGTCTTGTATTGGTTGGCAATCCCTGAGGGTATGTTGATGGCTTCCATAGCCATAGCAATTAAAGGGTGGTTTAGTGTTGGGAAGTTGTGTTTGCCTCTGATTGTTAGTAGTACCTCTTGCTAGTATCTGTCTTGTCTCTTGGGTAAAACTACTAGAATTGTATCTACTCTCATTTCCTAATGACTCAACCTTTCTTGGTTTCTCAAATACTTGTGTGATCTTGGGGTTGATCATTAGTGCCTTGAAGTATGCTCGGGCATACCCTGGGTCATTGATCTTAAGTCTACTCATTTCATCTATGAGTTGCTCAATATCATTGCCTATAGCTTTGCTAGGTTTCTTTTCACTCTTCTTTTTCTTGTCATGAATCCCAAATGGGCAACTTCCTGTTATGTACTTTGTTTAATGTTTGATCTGAGGACTTCTTCTCTTCAAGTTTATGGGACCTTTTCTTATGTTTGTTGTTGTAGTCACTCTTATCAGAACTACTTGTATCTGATTCATTATCAGAGCTACTGTCATCTTTTGAGTGATATTGGGAGCTTGATCCCTTTCGATCAAATTGATAGTGGTGAAGTGCAATATAAAACAATTGTATAGCAATAAAAGTATGGGTTGGTTATATTCAAATGCCTATAGAGTATATATTCAGATTTTATTGTTAATTTAACTTAAATGTTATTTATTGATCACTAAGTTCCAAAACTAATTTAATTAATTGCTATGATTTCTTAGTATCTGGTTGGTATTTGAATAGATATACATAAATAATATGAATAATTACAATGTCAGAAATTGTAGTTTATTTTGTAAAAAATATAATCTATAATCACGATTATAATTATGATCCCTTGGTTTCTCTTTGTCAATTTATAAATAATATCCTCCTTAAATTTTTAAAATTACAATTAAAAGCAAAAAATTAATTCCAGAATAAATAAAAACACATTTTTAAGATATCTAGCTAATAGTTCTTTTATATTCACCTGGACATTGTAAACTTTGTTATATCACTTGGATTTATATTATATTTTCAAATTCCTATTTTGTATCCAATATAGCTTGTCACATTCCTTATTGTGTACCAATTCTGTATATAAGGTTTTTGCTATGAGCACTATAGTAATACAAAGTTTAACCATCTAATTTAATCTGATACTAATGTTAGTGTTTCTGCATACAAACAACAAAGAATCCTTGTAAACACAAAGATCATTTATGTTTAAACTAAGACAAATCATTCAATATCATGGCATAGTTGTTAGTAATCTCCAGATAATGAATGGATATGTAGATACTCATAGAAAGCTATGTTTCCAATCAATTAGATCAACCACTAGATGATAACAGTCAAATTATAATTTAGTGCCATTGTTGTAGTAACAAAAATTAAAAAAAACTAAGGTGTAATACTGGTTATTTCAGACCAACGATAAAATTGTCATAATTTATAAAATTTTCTGTGGGCAGATTATATTGTGGCTATGCTACTTACCCCAGCAAAGACCAACTTTTTTTCCATTCTGAGAAATACTTGTTAAAAACAAAAATGGCCCTATTCATGCTCTTTTCCAACACTTTAAACATCCATAAAGTAGTTTGAGCAAATAGCACAATATTCTCCTCTCCTTTGATATAAAAACATAATATGATGTGTCATGGAACCATTGCACAACCCTTTTAGCATTTTCCAGGGGGTTTTGAACCTTCTGAATTCATGGGTAACATTTCTGAAATCCAAAAATTTATTTTATTGTGATATACAATATCTCAATGACCTTCTGCAAAAAAATCTTGACAGATCTTGGCAAATGAGAAAGGTTCATGGTGTTATAATACTAGCTCCATAGAGAGTTTATGCTTGTTTATGATGATGAAATTGTACCATATGGAAGACAGGGTTAAATTCATTTAATGAAATATCTTGTGCAGACTTTTTTTTGCTTACTTTTCACCATTAATCTGACATTATCAAGATCTTTTATACTTTTTCTTTCCAAATAATTGTAAAGAGATGAAAAGAATCACTATCATAATCAATTGAAGCAAGATTGTCAACTGATCAAATAAATGAGTGAAATGCATATTGTCTTCTAGAAAAGCTAGATTCATAAAGAAGAAGGAGCCTTGACCTTTCATAAAATGGCTAGTAAAAGAAGCCATTGGTGGTCAGTATTTCAAAGTCCAATTATAAGTCCAAGGACTAACAACTGAATTGGACATGACAACTAATTCTAATTTAGTAATGTTTATTATATTTAAATATTGCAATATCATAAGAACCACTGCTACACTTGCATTGGAATAATATATTTATTCATTAATATGTTCTTTGCATGGATTCTTGAGTGATTTTAATATTAAATAATTCTAGTATATTTTTTCAATTTGGCTAAAATTCAACCAAGATCCTGGTAGCATTTTGCAGCCCATTGTTCATATTTGTAGGTTATATTATCTGTATAACATATAACATTGTTACAAAGGTTGTTCATATATATATAGCAGTATAATGATAATATAGATGCTACAATCAAATAATATTATATCATGCACATTGATGTCAGTAGTTATTATATATATAAACAATATATAGCACCAATGTATTATTAAAAGGTACAGGTTACTACTATACAATAAATCACATTGTATAATAATGAGTATTCTCAAAAATGATGTAAATAGCAAATATGACATGACAAAAACATCAATTCTACAACAATAAAGAATCTCATACAATATTCAAAATGACACTTTTAGTGGATAATGGAAGAGTTTGTAAAGGTGGGACATTATGAGTGGGAAGAAGCATGGCTGATATATAGATTCTGGCAGATGGGAGCTGAAAAAAAGGAAAAGGAATTGCAACAATCAATCAATCATCTCCTCAAGTGATCTCTCATGCTCTTCATATCATTCATCCAACCACAGTGAGTTGCAGTCCACAAATGCAACCATTGTAATATTGTACAAGATTCCAATCCAATATTTGAAACTCTCTGCATGTTGATCCATGCATTTATATATGGCCTGGTGTATGAGTCAAGATATAAAGTTGATCTCAACTCTTCACAATTCTATACTACTTCAATTGTGTATTGACTGCCTCAAGTGTTGTATTTGCTTACCAGAGAGTTAATAGAAACATGATTGGAATGAATACATAAATGTTGACCAACTGTGTAAGACTTTGTTAAATGTTATCTAATCTGTAGTGGTTTTTTGAAACAACTTGATTAGCATTAACAGTTGACCAGTCAAGTCAAGTTTAGGCACTTACAAATTGGTTAGATATTATTTGTACTTGTTTAGTATTTTTCCAAAAGAGGAAGGTGTTGGTGCAGTTCAAGTTGTAATTAAGCATAGCCACTTACTTTGCCTTGCTTATATAGATAATGATTATATAATCAATTCATGCCCTTATATTACATTGCATGGAAAGAATTTGCATCAACATGTTTATTGTAGGTCAAGGCAATAGAAGAAGAGTGGTTTGGTGAACAATCTAAACTGTTGTACTGTAATAGTCTATTTGGTTCATGACATTTACAGAGACAATGATGAAAGTTTATTCAGGTATGAACATCCATATAATATTGCACAATTGTGCAATATATTTATTTCTTTTGAGAAACTTCCTGTGATATAGATCAACTGCTTTCACTGTTATGCTTTGATGTTGCTGGTCAATCATTGCAGTTCTAATGCACACTTTGTTGACAAGTTGTACATGGACCATACTGAATAGAAGCCACTGCCATGTTGTAACATCTGTTTTTGTAAAGAGAGGGGCACTTCCAGGAGGGACACTTCCACCACAGACCCTCTGTGGCCCAGAGTATATACTTTTAGGGAAGATCTTCACTTGCCCCAATCAAAGAATCATAATCATGAGTGATTTGATACTAAGGAGGTTCACGAAGGCCCTGACAAGCATTGAAGGTAATATGGTGAAGAATGTTGTTGATATGGATCTAGCCTGCAAGCATGAATTGAAGAAAGGCTTTTGATGCCAGAGCATCTTCATTGGGAGCGAGATCTTCATTCTGCATTTGTGTATAAAACTGCTGTGCCTGGGCAATGAACTGCTGGAATGAGTATTGTTGTCCATTCTCCTCATGGTCATCAGGATAAGGACATTGAGCCATTTGGGAGATGTAGTTGAGAGCTTGGATTTAATGTGAGTATTTGGAGTGGGGACAATGGGGGGAGGCAACAGAAAATATATATTGAGGCTGGTTTATAAGACAATCCAGGTGACAGCATAACAATGTGTGACAGTTACACTAGTCAATACAGTACAGGGTCAATATCAGTGAATATGGTTACAGGGTCAATACTGTTGCCTAACCCAAATAAGAATTACAAATCAGGGTTATAAATAATGCCAAACACTGCTAACCATAGTTATACACATGTATGAGGCCCTGATTGTCCTAATTGGCAATTGTTGCTCATGTGATGTACGACACATTCCAAAACAACTATGTTATGATGGAAACTATTTGTAGCATGTACAACTGCAGTATGAATGTGACTATCATAGAGCAATGCGACTGAAATTAAGAATCGCAGCCCTATCTTACTTATATTCCTTCAGCTGCATGAGGTATGTATTATGGGATGGGAGAAGCTATGCTTGGATGTAAATCAGGATAGCTGGACTATTGGAGTTGTCACAACCCTGCGGAAATGAGTGTCACCGTCCAGGATGGCTGGAGGGGACGATGCATCACACAGTGGTGTACACCTGCTTTGACTACCTTTTTATATTCCTTCTTTATACCTTAACTCGCATATCATCACTCACTGACATTTGTCCAATCAGTGTTTCTGTCTCATGAGACAGTCTCTAAATGGGTGTTGTAAGGCGTCCAGGATGGCATACATCTCAGGGTCATAGGAGGAGGTGTGAGGCATGTGCGCCATCCAGGATGGTGAAGGCATGTAGGGCATCAGGAAAGTGTACACTTACCCTCGTAGTTTTTAAACTGCATGTGGATCACACATACCACCTGTTATCGCAAATTGCTATCTGCCTCTTATGTTGTGACCTATGGCTACATTAAGAATTCCTGTGCAGTCATAGCTGCAGGCCATATGTACATACCATCTGCAGAATCCATCAGGAAATCATCATATAGTAACATTAGCCTCACTTTGACGCCACCATAGCCTCAAGCAAACCACCACTTTCCAGTCAGGTTAGCAAAATTGCTTTCAATTTGTGGTTGAGACAGTTCAACACGGACAAGATAACTACCATGTTTGACAACTACACATGCGATGTGACACCATGGGGAGGTCACCACAAGGGATGTGAGCAAGCTGCTTGTTGTGTGTAGGTGCCAAAATAGTTGGTAGGCGACCTGAGATAATGGTGAGTACAGATGTAGTTGAGATGGCTCAACATGGATGAGATAGCCATTGTGTTTGTCATCATGCACATGGTATATGACACCTCAGGGAGGTCACTACTGGGGTTGTGAGGGAGTTGCTCACCACGGTTGCTGATTGGTCCCATAATAGTCAGTAGGTGACCTGGGATAACAGTGAGTATAGATGGAGGAGTGGTCAAGACAACTTAACACAGAGGAGATAACCATCCTAGTCAATAACATGCCCATGGTATGCGACACCTGGGGGGTCACCACCAGGGGTGTGAGTGAGTGACTATATAGAAGAGTAGTCCAGGTTAGTAGAACTGCAACCCAATAACATGGTGTTACAACTGGTGATACCCCCCCTTCATTTTCCCCCTCTTCCTTGTCGCTTGACTATCCAGAGTCGTCCTTATGGGACGACATCATTTCCTCCCTCAGGGAGTACGAGTTATCCGACGACGCCTTCGCGGACTTCCAACCCATCCCGACTCTTTCCGAAGGC
>JBBPQN010000060.1:0-33638 GCA_038092575.1 Boletus subluridellus | reverse complement strand
TTAGACCGGCCCTAAACCACTGTAACAGTATATAAGTTCGAGCTGCGCTTGTACTTATCTCTAACCAAATTCTACTCATTCATACCCTGGGTTCTCTGCTCCTCAGAGCTCTTGGTAGACAATTTGATTCCTTTGACCTAGTGGTCATCGTACCCACTCGCTTCCTCGCTTCACTCTCTCGTCGTCGTCGTCCTCATCGTCATACCGACGACGTCAACGTCGACCTTAACGTCGACAGCGACAGCGACCTCGACGGATCCCCGTCTTCAAGGACTTCGAAGAGTAGCGTCTCAGGTTGGAGTTACTTGTTACGGGTAAAACCGTAACAACTGGTTTCTACTGCCTTCCAGCACTTCCTATGAGCTTGTTCCATTATCTTCTGCTAAGTTCTATAGGCTGTATTCCTAGGACTTCCATTGCCTTCTAGTAGTTTCTATTCACTTACTCATCACTGAGGCTAGGGGGTATATAAACCCCACACCTGTACTTTTGTAGTTTCCCAATCTTGATCTACTTCATTTACCATCATTGAACCCCCAGTGTTACACTAATGCATAGAACCCAGTTGAAGTACACACTCAAGTATAGTACAAAGACACTTAGAAGCTTTAGGGGTCTTGCTATGACTAATCAAAAGACTAATCACTTGTGGAAGGACCAGATTCTAGCAAGTATATTGCATAGAACTAGATACCAAACTATTGTATGAATGGCAAAGTATTTATACAAGTGGGAATGATGCACAGACCATGAGTGCACAGACCATCTGGAATAAGGGGAAGATGAGGCAGCACAAGAGAGCTACCTAGAATGGAACTAGTCATCCATATAAAGTAAGTTGTCCAAAAAGGAATTGTATACTAAGAACATTGACATGAGAGCATAGGCCTCTTGTGTGTGAAAAGGAGAATGGGCAACTGCATAATTAGAAGAGGAGAAAGAAAGAAAATCCACAACATTACCCCCTTTGTATGAAAGAGACTCCATCTTTTCCTCTATATCCTCAAGCTCCAACTCCTCAGTCCCTATCTGACTGGTCCCCCTTGTTGATCTCACAGTCAGAGGGGTCATGGTCCCAATTGACCCAGTTGTTGTCATGGAAGACACAGTTGTCAGCAATATGGTTGACCTCCCTGCAGAGAGCACAGACTTGACAAGGGCATTGAGCCTGGATGTGTCTGGGCACAGCAGTGTTGCAATATAGGCAAATGTATTGGTCACAGTTGATCCAAAAGTCCCATCTCACATCCATTCTTCTGCCTTGTTGACTACCCAGTGTATAGCATTAGATTCCACATCTGTTTCTCACCAGTTTTTACACTATTGAGTGGTGTTTTCACCTCACTGGTGCAAAAATCAGCCATGGTCCCCACTTTAGCCAAAAAAGCCAAATAACACTTTTCAGACTCTTTAATTTCATCCTTTCACTTCACCACCATATTATATTGCCCCACCCAAGCTCACTTACTGCAATCATGGTCAAATTTGACAATCTCTGTGCACAAAGTTTCATTGGTGATGTACTAGACAGCACAAAGCCCTTTATTGCAATTTTGGAGGAAGCCTTGAAATGCTGCACATCCTGCAAGATAATGTGGCTGCATCTTTGATTGAAGGAGCATGATCCAGATATCCTCAAAAAGTTGTACTTCTTTGCTGCAGCTGCAATACAGAGGAGACTATGTGGGGGAACCTTTTCTATATTGTGTCCACAAAGTGGGTAACTAAGAATCTGTTGACATTTTCCACAATTGTCAAGCTGCTGGAAGGTGAGGTAAGTATCCCACCAACTGATCCTGGACAAAACATGATCCCATGCTGGCAGGTCACAATACAAATCAGGGTGATCTATACCATTAGTAAGTAGACCCATTGTGCCAATGTAGCCTGAGATTGATGCACCATCCACCAATACCTGCCTTCCCCACTGAGCAGACTACACTCCCTATGTACAGACTCCATGGTGGGGCTCACATCTGCCTCCCCCCCAATTGTGAAGAATCAATGTCTCCTTGCACTGGTCATCCCACCAAGCACTGATCCCTCTCCCACCTCCCTGATGATGATACCAGTACCAACTCACTCTTCTCCATTATCAAGGAGTTAGCAAGAGCAGTTGGTTTCTGACAATGCAACATATGTCTGACTCCATGGGCCAGTTGACAAGTGCTGTGTGTGCAAAGTGCAGATAAAAGGTAGTGATGAGTCCTTGAAACATGCAAAGCAGGATGTAACTTCAATGTATCTCCCAAGTCTTCATTGGGGCTATTGAGGATAGGCTGAATAGCCAGTGGAAGATCACTTCCAATCCTAGACTAATCCAGGTTCAAGTTGGCAGACACTGCTCTTGTTGCCAACTCCATTACCTAGCTGAATGTGTACTACAATCAGAGCTTCAGCATTCCATAAATTCCATGGGATGGGGAGTCCACTGGAATTTTGTCACTGGAAATGATGGTGCATAGCCAATACATGACTGTGAACACATGTAGCAAGTCAACATTGACCACCCAGAAATGTCAGGAAGTACAAGTGGTATGAGAGTGAGGCTACCAACAAGGGCCACTGAGTGCCATCAATCAAGCAGCACTACTACTACATCATGCCTCTGCTTGCACAAGCAAAAGTGCATTTTGATGTACATCATGATGGCTCTGCCCTTGCAGGCAAGAAAGCCTTCCAATGATGCCTGATCTACAATGCTGTCCTGACAATAGTGTTGAACAAATGAAGGCAACAGGTGAAAGCAGAGCTTGCAAAAATAATGTCAGTGTGGCTGTGCCTGATGATGTCAGCAAATATCAAGTTAGGCTGCTGTCTACTTCAAGACTTGTTGTGGGCCCAAGGCTCCCTGGTCCCTCACATCTTTCCAGCTATCTGTGATTTACTGCAGGTAGCTTCCTTTGTTAACATCTGCTGATTTGTCTGGAGCATAATGCTTTTTTACTTTAGCCAAGCCTGTGGCCATACTGGTACATATGATTGGTGGAGTTGACTGGATTTTTACTCACCATCAATCACAGCCCATTGTCAATAATCTGGACTCCCATACATATGTACTCCCCTGCAGTGTTGAACACCAGGGAAGATCACCTTGACAGCTTCACTTTCCATGGTTTACTATTGGCAACCCCATCTCATGTCCATCCTTCTGCCTTGTTGACTATCTGGTATATAGCATTGGACCCACATCTGTTTCTTACCAGTGTTTACACTCAGGCTATTGAGTGGTGTTTTTACCTCATTAATGCAAAAATCAGCTATGGTCACCGCTTTAGCTGAAAAAAGCCAAGCAGTACATTTTAGACCATTTAAGTTCATTTTTTTGCTTCACCACTACAATATATTGCCCCACCCAAGCTTACTCACCATGATTGTGGTAAAATTCTAGACCTGGTTTGCATGGTCACATGATGAAAGATAAGATAAGGTCACATGATGTGAAGGTGTGAGATGGTCATGTGACTAGAAAGAAAAAGGGGTGAGAAAATGGGTTTGTAACAATTACTGAGGTTGGTGGTTGAATTTGAAATTGTCAGGACCTCATGACAATCACTCAAAGTGAATGACTATATTTGCAAGTCAATAACAATTCTGAGAATAGAGAATACATCAGAGAGTACCTCTACTTGTATATCATTGAGAAGTGCACACAGACCATATGCAACAGAAGAAGGTAAGACAGTAATTAAATGTGAATATAGTAAAGGAAGATAGGGAAAGAGTCAAAGGTGAAGATGTGAAAAGTTCTAATATTATCCCCTTTTTAAGAGTTGAAGTCCCACAAGACTATCATACCCTCAATAATAGGAGTATCAGAAGTGGGAAGGTTGAAAAAGGAATTAGGGAGATAATGAAATTTTTTGTGGAACCCAAGGAAGTCTGAAGAAGTGAAGAGTTCTGAAACGGGTTGAATAGAGAAAGAAGGGGGAACACAAATTGGACAGGAACAATGTCAGAAATAAGTAAAACTTACTTCAATATATTGCAAGGTATTGCAATGCCACAATAAAGCCTTTAGATTACAATAACATTTCAATAAAAACATAGTGATTGCAATGCCAACAAGATTAGTAATGCAATGATCATTGCAATATCTATTTGCAGAGAGTGCCCAGTTGCAATGCCCTTGGTGAGGACTGTTATGAGATTATTGCAATCCATATTGCAGGAGCAAGATAAGATTGTAAAGCCTATTTGCAGACAGTGCCTAGATTGCAACCAGTTGCAATGGCCCTTGGTGAGCCCAGAGCAGGACTGTTATGAGATTATTGCAATCTGTATTGCAGAAGCGAGATAAGATTGGAATGATATTAAGATAAGGTGAGGGGTAGTGTCAAAAAAAGTTATTTCACTGCCTGGCTGCCATTGAAATATGACAATGTGACTAATCCCTATATTAAAAACCATTTTAATGTGATTTTAATTGTACTGCAGTGGGATTCAAACCTGCAACTTTGTTAGCTATCAGTTGGTTGTATTGACTAATCAGACTTACCTCAAGCATACTTAACCATTAGACTATGGAACCAACACTATAGTGGAGCTGTACTTCCTTATAACCAGTAGTTATGGACTTAGTAAGGTTTGAACTTCAAACAATTCAAAGTGTTAAGAGTGGGTAACTCTAAGGGGAGAACAAACTCTGGAACTCTGGAGTTGTCTACACAGACAGGACTTGGCTTCACTGTGTGTCGTGCACCCTTGTTGGGAGTCCTGTTGTCCTGGAATGTACTAAGGGTTGGAGGTAGACTTAAGATGTACTAGACATCAAGTCAAGCAGGGGTCAGAGAAGAGTCTTCAAGACTCAAACAGGGAGAAGAGGAGTGATCTAAGTTGATATTCAAACTAAAGAAATACAGGAGTTGTTTGGAGAGTTTATATACTTCAGAGTCATAGAGGGATTAGTAACAGAGGTGGAGTTGATTTGTAAGTAAAGGTGTTGGAGGTAATGTAAAGCTGGAGCTGTGTTCCTAAGTGGAACACAGGTACAGAGGATACTATGAAGTGGGTCTAGTACAGATTTGGAGGTATACAAAAAGTATGTAAGTATAGAATGTAAGTATATACAAGGTCCAGGTGTCAGGGGATGCATCTTGAGTGAGAATGCACTGGAGTTGGTACAGAGATGAGTCCTGAGGACTGGGGTTGGACCTACTGAATTTACGGGATATGACACAAAGGCATGACATTATAGCTCTACTGACAGCAAATTTGTCTCAACTATCTACTTGCCACTCTGGCGAGCTGCTCAACCTCTGCCCCTACTTCTACCCCAACCATGGCCTGTACTCAACAACTGCTGGGATTTAACAGGAGCTTTGTCCACTGGGTTGGGGGCTGGTACAGATAGGTTGATGGCAGTGGCAACAATGGGAGCAGCCTGGGGCTCTGAATCATAATCTTCATCAGACTCACTAAGTGGCTCTATATCTGATTTAGAAGGTGCCATCTCCATGGCAGCCATGGTGGCATCAATCTCAGCTGTCAGATCCTCCTGGTTCATCACAGTTGATCTTGCTGCTGCTTTATCAGATCTACATCCAAATACCTGATCATTGACTTTTTTGACCATCTCACAGAGGATCTTGCTGTCCCAGTGTGTAATAAATAAGTGCTTGTACTTGTGGAATAGGCTGCAATAAAGAATTTGAGATATCACACCAACACCATGCTTGGGAAACTTGATGTCTGGTGAGACAATAAAGATAGCCTTACATATCATGCAGTTAGTAGACATATGATACAAGCACATTCAACATACCATAACTGCCACCCATGCAAGGCATCTGGGGGTGCAAGCATTCACATTCCAATGTGATCCATTTGACTTCACCCCTGGACAGCAAGTGGCAGTGTGCATAAGGGCAGTTTGGCCCCAAAGAACGATGTGAAGGATCTGATTGAGATAGGCATAAGTCAAAGTGATAAAAAATAAATAAAAGAGGAACATACCAATGCAAGTAGTTGTCAATTAGAAAATGGCATATGCATATCAACTTGCTTATTCACAAAGAGAAGTGGGGGGAATGTGGGATATTTGGGATTCTGCTGTTTGACACCAAGCAATTTGCAAATCTCAGGAAACTCAAGATGGTGGGTGACAGCCTCAGAACTGAAGTGGCCAGTTAGAAGCTGGAAGATATTGCCTGCAGCTCCACAAAGCTTATGGAGCTCATTGGACTGGCCACATCCAAGACCTTGTTCAAACTAAAATATACAGTAATTTAATTGGTTGGTAGATTAAGATGGGTAAACAAGAGATGTACTTACCACCTGTGAAAAATAATTTGAGTTTTGGAGGCTTTGCAGATGCTCTGGTAGCATTGAGTCTAGCTCAGCAACAATTGCAGCTTCCTCTGCTTGAGCAGACAGATAGTGGCTGGCACCAACAATATCTAATGGTGCAGGTGATGTGATGGATACTACCATTAATGGACAAGAGAAGATGTTGCTGGAGGAGGGAAACATCTCAAACAAGACTCCAAACTTCTTTGCCAGGGCTTGAAGCTCACCATCAAAGGCACTCAACATATCAGGAACAGCCCCTTTGGCAGATTTGCATGGCTTGTTAGCTTCAAGAATGCAATTTTGCTCTTCCAAAGTATGACATTTTTCTTTCATAGCATCTAGTTGGAGCTGCATTTGCCTCAAGATCTGGGAGGGAGAACTGTTAGAGCCATCAAGTCCCAAATTTGATGACTGATACCTTACCTCTTCCAGATCTTTTTCTGCAGCATGAGGCCTCATGCATCCATGCTTGAGTGGGTTATCATCATTATCTGGACCAACAAGATCTAATGTGAGTATATTGGAAAAGGACATGTTAAGAAGAGGGAGGAATGCTGCCTAAAGAGTGAGAGTTGTCTGAGGGTGAGTTGAGTAGGGATGAGTGTGAAATACAGCTCATTTGAATGAAGACTCACTATTGAGTTTTTAAGCTGTTTTGAAGTGAGTGAGAAGATCCCATGATGCTGCACATCTCAGTTCATTCTGAATAGACCCTGAAAATGCCAAAGCCAGCTTGCATCTGTACCTTGAAAAACATGCACCATCCTCATTGGGATTGGGGATTTGTATGGATGGCAATCTAAATCATTGTTGGTGCATCATGCTCATGTAAGGAAATTTGGTGACTGAATCTAAAGTGATGAGGATAACATGTAATAAGCCACAGTGAATGGGGTACAATAGCATAAAATGTTTTCTTAGCCTCTTATTATGGTAGTTCTCCTCTATCTCAATTTGCACTGCTCATTATGGGTGCACATAGCAATCTATAATATTACCTCAAGGGTCTGGGATGTCACCAGGTTGGTGACACAGCAAGAGGTGGTGTTTGGTCCATGAGGATTGCTTTGTTGTGTTATAGTAATAAGAATCATGCAGAAAATGGTTTGTGATCAGTCTGAGGTTGATGGTTCACTGCTTCCAGAGGATGTCACATTAAACAAGATACAGCTAGATTGCCCTGCATCTTGCTAATCACATGCACACAGTGCTCAGTATCCCTGAAGAGGTCCAGGGTGAGTCTTGTATCTAATGATAATGGGCTCTAATGACTGGAAGTAGTCATCAGGGATGAGAATTTCTCCAACAATATTGATGGGATTTAAATGACTTACATGAAATCACCACTGTTGTGAGTGTGGTGCAGAAAGACATGTCCAGGGTAGAGAGTAAGCTAGATCATGTTACATGACAATGAAGGTAGTGGAGGTATTCAAATCCTCTCTCCTCCACTTTGGTGTCCAGTGACAATGGCCCTGATAGTTACACAGAAGGAGGGATGGCTTTCCAATATCAGTAGGTGTAGGGGAGTGATGGATGCTGGTACAGGTTCTGAAAAACATTTCATCAGAATCCCTGCAAGAAAAAAGGGGGTGATCTAAACCATACCTCAAGGATATCTTCAAGTCAGTGATGCAGCTGTAAGGGGGGTCAATCAACATCCAAGGAGCATGGAATACACTATCATACTTCATTGATTCTAACTGCAGAGAGTGACACTGAAGTCATTTGCCATGATGTGGCAAGCTGTGAAATGCTATTTGGGAATGCACATGGGGTTTGTGTGTCCCTGTGGATGAACAGCTGTTGTGTACCAGTCCTAAATGGAAGGACTGATTGCTGACAACCTTCTGCTGAAATGAGCACCAGTGTGGTGTCACTGTTGATGTGTTGTTGGTCTGCCTTGGTAAGTAGCATCATCTGAATTATGTGATGAAGGTATTTGGAAGAAAAGTTGTCAACAAGGATGTGGTTCTGTTCATCAATGCCTTCTGGCACCACTAGCAGGTCATCCTCTTTATCAAATTGCCACTGCTGCTGCAACCTCTGCATGTCTTCATCATTCCCATCAAAACCCTCTTCCAGGGGCCAATCAAATCTGTGGTGGGGCTGATGTGGTGTTGGTGAGAAACCATGTCTTCAGGAGAATGCATCACATCAATCAGCTGTGGTGTTGCCAGACTGCATTATACAATGACAAAGGTAACAGAGGTGTTCAAATCCTTTCTCCTCCATGTCAGTATCTGGCAATGATGACCCTGATGGTCATGCAGAAGGAGGGACAGCTTTCCAATATTGGCAGGTGTAGGGGAGTGATGGATGCTGTAGTACAGGTTCTGAAACACATTTTGTCAGAATCCCTGCAAAACAAGGGGGTCAATCTAAGTTGTACCTCAAGGATGTCTTTGTATCCATGATCCCTTTCTTTGTGCTATGTAAGATCACATTCAATTGTGGTATTGATGAGGGTGAAACACTCTTGAGGATGGATGGTGGCTTCAGTCTGGAGAGAAGGTGTACAAGAATCACTGCTCTCTCTGGTGTGGATCTTCAAGTTGGTGATATAGTTATAAGGGGGGTCAATCAACATCCAAGGAGCATGGAATACACTATCAGATTTTGTTGATTCTACTCTTGGCTTCTTTGCAACCTGCTCTTTCTTGTGCAACAGTTCCTTGTCCTCCTTGGTTCCCAGGGCAGGGAACTTGCACTTTAGCTCTGCAAATTTGAGCCCTTTCTTCCAGACTTGCACAGCTTGTTACACATTTTCTTTCTCCAGTCTATTTTCATGGGTCACCAGTGTCTTGGCAAGTTCTAATGACTGTGCAAGCCCAGATTGTAAATGCAAAAGTTTGTCCAAAGATGTTGCCTGCAATGCTCATGTCTTTCATACTGACTTGATTTCATGATGGCAGAAGCATATGTAGGATTTATTGACAACATCTATGCCTTTAGTAATGCAGTCAAATATATCCACAAGTATATTTACAAAGGTCCTGACCATGCTATCATTCAAATAGAAGGCTATGATGAGATTTGTGTCTATCTTGATGCCAGATACATCTTCACTATCCAAGCATGTCACAACATCTTTGAATTCCCTATGCACATGAAGTGGTCTACTGTTATCATTTACCTATTCATCATAGAGGAGTTTGCTTTTTTCTTTGCTGGTTTGGTTTTTTGGGGTTGTTAGTGAGGTTGGGTCCCTACCAAATACTACTGTGATTAATGTTTTCAAGGTATATTACAGTGATCCATTTCTGCACATTCTATACTGTTGGTGAATGTATTCTTGTGATCCAGTATCCACCATACATGTATGGGGTGGGTGCACGCTTGTCTTTTGTTTTTAGATTTTCTGGCAAGTTAATATAATATTGTTCTTTCACCTTCTAAATCAGGCCACCACTATCTTTTGGTGTATGAAGTGATTTTTGTGATCAGGACCTCTGCTTTGACTGTATCTTGGATGCTGGGGTTGAGTTCCTGAAGGTGGTGGTCAGTGTCTGATGCTGAGGTGATGGTAACTGAGTGGTGGGTGGTGGTGAGAAGGTCACATTCAAGGTGTATTCAAAATTCTCCAAGTTACTGTTTTTGAAATTCCTTCAGGTGGAGGGGTTAGTTAATTTGGGGGTTAGTGATAGCTTGGTAATTATGATTGGGAAATGGTTGGATGAGAGCTTGGGGGTGCTGGCACACTCTGTTCAGGTCCATGAAAAGAGATACTGCTCATAACACAGTCAATCAACAGATTGTGTTGGGTGAGCCAGTTGTGTCCTAGAACAAGGGAACAGGTAGAGTCCAGTGGAGTGACATAGAATGTCATTGGAGTGATGTCACTGGTTGCAAAGCAGATGGAGAGATTGATGGCTTGGGTTATGGTGCTGTTGGATATGCCATTGAAGAGGTGGAGTTGAAGCAGGGGCATGGAATAGGTAAAAAGTTCATATTTATTAACAAAGGTATTATTGATGAAACAATTGGAGGAGCCAGAGTCTACAAGCACAGGAAAAGGAGAGATTGGATATGATACTAAAGTGATGGAGGGCATAAGTGACTTTGGATCAGAAAGAGCAGATGCATTGAAATGGACCTCCTTGGATGCACAGGTGGGCTCAATGCAACCTCCAGTCTGTGCAGAGTCATGGAGGTCACAGACTATTTTTTTTGCCTCCAAGGTGGAGATCAGGCTTTGGTTTAGTTTCTGGAGTTGTGGTTGCAGCACAGCCCTTGGCTGCCTGAGATGTAGACTTAGGGCAATCCTTGGCCATATGGCCAGCGAGACCACAGAACATGCACAGTTTGTTGTCAAACCAGCATTTGTGCTCTTTAGTAGTTAGCTTGCTGTCTTTTCCTAATTTAGATGACAAGTCTGGTTTCAGAGCTGCAGAGGTGGTTGCTCCTTTGCCTTTTTGACTCTTTAGAGTCCTTGGGGCAACTATTGGAGGGGCAAGGTGTAAAAGGCATGGGAGTTGATGGTTTGTCAGATTTGGATGTGGAGGACTGGTTGATATTCTTTGCTTGATGGCTGATCTCAGACTCACATTCCCAGTAGTGTGCATTGATCACCTGAGTAAGAACTTAGAATTCAGAGAGTGTTGGGGGTTTACTGACATGGGAGATTTCATCTTTGAAGAAATGGTGCTGGAGGGTACCTTCTCCACAACCTTGGACTTACAAAGCAATCCTATCAAACTCAACAACATACTTGTTGATGTGTTGGGTGTCCTTCATGGACAAGTGGTTGAGCTGGTGCTCCACATCTCCAACAGGGTCATGCAGACCAAAGTTGATCTGAAGCTCAAGGATGAACTACTTGAAGTTGTCCATCCAGAGTGGATAGAGTGTGAAATCTTTCATCTGGAGTAGATCCAGTTCAAACTATTCCAGCACCATGCCCCATTGAAAAGCAGGAGACCAATGTTAGCATGCTTGATGAGCAACAACACTTCATCCTTGATAAGGCACTTCTTAGTGATAGCCTGTTCATTACCAAAGGCAGAGGTTAGTTTGTTCTTTCTACATATACTAATCTAAGACTTAGCATCAAATGCAGCAAATTATATCTGCTTCAAGTCATAATCAATGCCATCCAGCAAAAGTATGAACATGTGTACATGGTTATTGTAATGGCAACCACCAGTATGGCTGGGAGCAGGATCAATGGTACATTATTTCTTCAAACCATTTCCATTTCCATTTTCAACTCTCTACAGAGCATGTAATAAAATACACCAAGCCTTCTGATACCACCACCATTGGATCTCCCTGTGTATTTATTGACATTGTGTTGTCTTCATATTCTTTGACCACTTTGACCTCATTGAGCACAGGATGAGGTTGGTGGATAATGGATGCTGAGATGGACATGGCCATGCCAGTGGGAGCAGGAGTGGAGACTGTGTTGGCTGTTGAATGACTATTGAGCAATTGGGGGTGCCTAACATATATGTAGAACAGAAATAGAGAGATAGGAGGCATACCTATTGTACATTTCATGAAGTCCATGAAATGTATAATATGGGTGTAATTTCTTGAGGGTGGTGAAATATGCAATATGAGATATGGTGTACAGCATACACCCATATCACATATTTCATGATGTCCATGAAATGTATGATAGGTATGCAGTCCCAGGTGCCAATATGTAATGTCATTGTCATTGTTATGGTAATAGTAGTAGTAGAATCAAGTATTGAGGCAACTCATCAGCAGGGGGAGTGAGCTCCAAGATGAACTCCCCAGTTGAATTGATGAGGTGATCATCATATATAGAGGGGTCAAGATCTGTGCAAAATGTGGAAATTGTGACATCTGTTCTGTCATAGAGAATCACAAAGATGATAAGACAACACACCCATTTGTTGCTCAAATTTCTGTCCTCATCAAAATCTTATGATGTGGAAGGGCCCTCTTCATCCAATCCTTCTACATCCTTATCCTCATTATCCTCCTCCCCCTCAAGTTTCTTGTTCTCTTCTTTCTTGTCCTTGTTCTTGTTCTTGTCCTCCTCTTCCTTCTGATTGCTCTGTTTTGTAACATCCACATTGCCAGAATTGCCTTTTTCAAACCTGAATGCCATAGTCATTTGTTCAGCCCTCTTCTTGTGGGCCTCCAGCCATGCTGCATAGGTCCTCACAAGCTCTTTGAGATGCTTGATCAACTGGATCTTCATCAAGATATCTGTTTGGTTGGGCAACTTTTGAGCTCCCATGATGAACCTGTTGGAATCCTCAGGCATGTTGAGTGTGTCCAATTGAATTCAAATATGAAGGCACTACCTGGGCACTGTTGCCTTGGAGTTGAAATCAATGGTATGTGCCAACTGGACATGCTGTTGATAAGCATTCAAGTTCAATGCCTACCAGTGGATGATGATATAGAAGTGAAATGGGGAATGTGCAAATGCATAATGTGTAGTGTATAATGGGAAATGGGAAATTGGAAATGGTAAGTGGAAGAAGTGGGGTAAAAAACAAACAGTGTGTGAGTGTTCAAGTCACAACATTTGTCACAATTCTAATTCACTTCAACTAGTTGGTGCAACATCTACAAGATGTCAATGGGCATTCTTATGCATGTGCCTTGCTTGTTGGATTGTACCAGGCAATATGCAAATTTTGTATGACATTGACTGCTTTTTGAACTACACACTGCTTGCCCCTAAGGCA
This sequence comes from Boletus subluridellus, assembly GCA_038092575.1. NCBI lineage: Eukaryota > Fungi > Basidiomycota > Agaricomycetes > Boletales > Boletaceae > Boletus > Boletus subluridellus. The sequence goes on along the minus strand of JBBPQN010000060.1, from coordinate 20,673 downwards.
GTGCTCTTTCTCCAGTCATTCAAGCCCATGCTCAACAATATGCACTGTCACATCCAGCCATAGCTGCTGTTTTTGACCAAATAATTGTGGACATTGCCACAGAGTCACTTGCCAGAAAACTTGGATGTTGCCATAGTCACCAGAAAGTGCTGGGCTCATGTAATTATGTCAGCCATGAGCCTAGTGGTGCTTTTTATTACATCAGCAGGCAGTGGAAATGCTATGCCAAAATTGGACACAACAGCACACAATAGGAGGCCACTTTAAACATAATTATATAAGCAGATCTGAAGCAGCCAGATACAGCTAATGGCTGCTTTTGGAATATATAAGTACATTTAAAGCAGCCATATATATATATTCAAAAGCAGCCACAATTTTCATCCACACTTTCAATTATATAAGCACATCTGAAGCAGTCATATATTCAGAAGCAGCCTCAATTTCCATCTGCATTTTTGATGGTATAAGCAGTCCAAAAACAGCATTTTGTGACTATCTAGGCATCCATTCCATCCCAATTAGTCTGGAGTTTTAACATTCAACTTTCCCACAGTTTATTAACCTCTCAGAGCTCATTGCTACACCACATTCAATTAATTCTTTCTCAAAAGTTGTAGTTCACAGCACAGGGGTAGGCTACTTTAAGCATGATTACATAAGCACATCTAAAGCAGCCATATATATTCAAAAGCAGCTTCAATTTCCATTCACATTTTTAATTATATAAGCATTCCAAATAGGAACAGGCTACTTTAGACATGATTACATAAGCACATCTGAAGCAGCCACAGATGCCATCTACATTTTTTATTACATAAGCATTTCAAAAACAGCATTTTGTGACTATCTAGGCATCCATTCAAGTGCATACCATTTTCTTTTCTGGTTTCAGGAGCCTTGGGCTTGCCTTTCCCCTGGATTTGGCCTTGATATTCTTTACACACACAACATGTGAGTTAACATAAGAAACTTAGAGCTAGTTCAGGAGCTGGATCATGGGCAAAAACATAGAATTCAAGTTGAGTTTTGTTTGCTCCATGTGATGGTTGCCAAGATGCTGGCCAGTGGCCTCAAAAACAGGATCATCTCCATTGTTATATTCCCTCAATTCCCCATCTTTCCCTCAGCTATGCCCCCTTGCAGGTTGCCATGCATATCCCCCTGTACATCATCAAATGGAAAAAGCAAAGAATTAACCACTCTGATGTCATGATCTGATCAAGACATCAATATCTTATTTGATCTTGTTTTCAAGGAAAAGGTGATGGCTGGTGATGGCTTGAATTTCAGTGCACCATTCTGGAATGGCATATCATTCACCCTCCCACAGCCTGCTAAGGGGGCTGTTAAAACTGTCAAGGCCTGTAAAGAAAAATGGAACCACATATTTTTTTCCAGCCATAGTATAGACTGATATTTGATTTCAAACAGCTCAGAAAAACATATGCTATTGTACATAAGATTTGCAACACCTCTGGGCTGGTATACTTGTTAGAACATGGAGGAAATATCGGTATTGCAGATGAAACTATATTGGATGACTTTGTCAAGGTACATGCCATAACACAAACAGTTGGAGATTGATAGATATTGACAAGTGCTTTTGTTAGCAAAACCCAAGGGTAAGCACATTTAAAAATAGAGGTTGGCCCTTTTACAACAAGATGAAACTTGTTATGCTGTCAAAGGAGAAGGGTGGTAATGTTTTTTGTATGACAGGACTTCAAGCGCAAGGTAGCTCCTCCACTAGCAAAAAAAATTGTTCTGATAGTCCAAGCAGTGAGGGTGACACTAGGATGCAAAATTTATTCAGGCATGTCAAAGATATCGAAATGTATTCTGCAAGTCCCTTGCATAAAGCTGCTGGTCAGCTACCTGATCAGTCCACAACCAATCCATCCTTTTTGCCTGGTGAATTGTCAAGCAGCCCTTCAACCCCTTCCACATCCTTACCATTTCAAATCCCCTCCTCTATTCCTTCATCATACTATAGCTCACTTGCAAGTTCTATCAAGCCTTCATTTAGTATATCTGCCAGAATGGAATGCACTAACAAGTGCAAAGCACATGAAGACCTCAATGATGTTTCCATTGTATCAACACCAATCTCTGTTATCTCCTTCACCATGACTGGGGGGTCAGCAAGTTGGAAATGCCATACCAAGGCTGCAGCACTCAAAGGCATCACAGATAAACTTTCATATATCAACATCCACATGGCATACAGCAACATGCTCCTTGATTGCATATCCATTCAATTGCAAGCCAAATAAAGGTTAATGGAGTGCAATCAGCTGTGATAAGGAGAAGCAATGCAACTAGCACACTGCTTGAGCTGGAGGAGCTGTCAGCCAAAGACATGGTTATGATATTGGACCTATTTCAAGCAGATGTGACCCATGCTGACATGTATCTAGTGCTTGCAAAGAATGCCAGTGCCAATGCTACCATCTGTCAGGTCCAGTGAAAACCCTTCATGCTTGGATATGTCTGGATGTGTTTGGAAATGTTTTCTGAGACTGTACATAGGGAATCATTGTCTAGCATAGCTGATACCTGAAATGATAATGTAAGAAATGCTCATACAATACAACATACAATCATGTATGATTTTCTATGCTTGACAATTCGGCAGATGAGATCATATTGAACCCCATTCTCTGTGCTGAAGTTGCATGCCCCTAGCTGATCATATATGTGCCGATATGCTGCCTTTACATGCTCACACCTACTTGAATCTGTCCAGATATGCTCACTAATGTTCACACCATATGCTTGATACTGATCCCAAATGTCCATATCTGATTGAATTTGTACATACAAATCCAGTATAATGCACAATCTGAGTACCCATACAAAACAAAACCGAATCCACCCAATAAACAGAGCTAGTGAGTGAATGAGTAGTGAAAAAAAACTAGAGCACATGCAGAGAATGGGTAATAGTGAAGTGAGATGGTGAGCAAAATGACTGGGTTACAATGCAGAAGAGTGAGTGGAATGACAACTTGCAATAGGAAAGTGAGAGAAACAACTGATGTGGGAGAGCAAACAATATGACCAGGTTGCAATGCAAGAGCAAGAGGATGAGCTTGAAATGGACAACAGGGAGATGAACTAATACATTGTTTCCTTTGAGATGGAAGCCAAATCTGTCCAGGTGTTCTTCTCTGCCTGTAACTGATATCAGAACCACTAGAGCTCATATGAAGTGCTTACCAGTTCAATGGCCTCCTTCTTGTATGCTTAAACAACTGATAAGTAACAGAAAGAATATAGAAGACAAAAACAAACCTTCCACTGCTCTGCACTGAGTTCATTGTTTCAGTAATTGCAGAATTCTTCCACTGTTCCATTCTCATTGATCTGATCAAGCCATTGGCATGCACATAAGTTGCTATATTCCAATTTCATTAGTAAGGGCATGCAGGGTTACTGGGTACTTACTATGGGTTTTTGCTTTTCATTGGTCACATCCTTCAGTTGGAGGCTGGCTTGCATTTACCATTCAAGGCACTCCCATCCCCTCCCAAGCCCACACTAGCATCTTCCTTGGTTTCAATGTTCTTGTTGTCTTGCACAGAGCATGTAGGGGGAGGAGGCAGCATAGGAGGTTGTAGGATGACAGGTTTCTTCCTGAGCATGAAACTGTTGGTGTAAATTTGTAAAATGAAAGAACATAAATAAAACTTACAGTGGATCAACTACAATAGGTGTGGATTCAGCTATACCTCCTTCTTTGTCTGTTGAGGGCTCCAAGTCACCATCCAATGTGAAGACCAGGGTTGGAATTTTGGGGGGAGAATCTGGTTTCACAACTGACAGACTTATAGCAGTTGCAAGTAAGTTGAGTGGCATTGATTCATCAGATGCTGGGGATATGGTCTGAGTCTGAGTGAATGTCTTCAAGTTGTTCAATTCTTCCATGGGAGATGGAACTTGCAACAGAGAATGGATGCTTCCTTGATTGACTGGGGATGTAACAGCTAAAGGCTCTTGGACAGTGCTTCCCAGATTGACTGGGGGTGCAACAGCTAAAGGCTCTTTGACAATGTTGATGGAGTCTGGGACAGCATCCTCTAGTATCAAAAGAATGTTAGTACAACCATTAAAGCCTAATTGTACTTACCTCTAAATTTTTTTTTTCTCTGGTGTTTCAGACTTGCACACTTTCACCTTCCATTTCTTGCTCCTGTCAGCTCTTGCATCATTGACCACAGACATTCCTTCCTCTTGCTTGACTTTACAACCTGTGACACAGTTGCCTTCATTATCCAGATTTTTGTGGACCCATCCAGGATAGTCTATTAAACAAAGGAGCATTAGCTTTCTCCCAGCTTTTTGGAGCCATGTTCTTGGTGACAAGCTCTGCCCAAGCACCTTGAATTGTTTTGTGGATAGACTTGAAAGTGATCTTGGGGATAGTGGTTCCAAATTTGTCTTCCAGAAATGCAAGCTTGTATCAAGGATCTCCATGGCCCTTGGAAGAATTCACCCATTTGTTGTATTTGTTTTGAGTCCAAAAGTCCACTTTTGGACTCTCAGGTCCAGGGGGCTTTGCAGGATTGGGGACCTCTTGCTTCTATAATGTCTTTGACAGCTGCTCAAACATCATTCTATTTGATGTAATTGATCAGTTCCCTTTGTATGCTATAAGTACTTACTTCAATGTATTATGTTCTATTGTGACCTTGACAAGTTGAGTTTCAAGTACCTTACAATGTTCCCTCAGTGAGGAGACTTCCTGCATATATGCCTGAATAGGACATGTACTATAATTAGTGTAGTCCTGAGAATACACTTACGTGCTGATAACCAAGTGACTGGTTGGCCAAGGGAATTAAGGGGGTGGCAACAGCATGCCCCAAAATGTTTGGGTCAAGCAGCCCCTTGGAGAACCCTAAAGCTAAAGTATTTGTGATATTATTGAATGAAGAGCAATTGTAAGTTTCATTCATGATTAACACAGCAAAGTGAGAGTAGGAAAAGAGTAAGTTGTGATCTTGAGGGGACAGGGGATGTACAGTCTTAGAAACTCCAACTTGGCTAATTCCTGTGTACTTAATCTACTAGTCCCATGTTATGAAATTAACAACATCATATTACTAGTATGTTTGACCCAGAGTCCCTCAATTTACCTGATCCAATCCAATAGTGCCTTATTCCAAGGTATCCAATGGTCCAGATGTCTGAAAATATAATATTATTAGATATTGATGGTGTTGTTCCTGAATGGGAGACTTATGAGTTTGCCATTAATACTGTCCAGCCTGGAGAAAAGGTAGGTCTTGGACATTTTTTTACCCATTTCTAATTCATCCTCCAGCAAATTGTCCTTTGTATTAAACATTGCACCATTGCCAAGCCTATTTAACAACATGAAGCAATTGCATCTACTATGAAAAGAATTATTGATGCAGAGATGTGAGTTTCATCCTCTTTTCAAAGCATGTTAATATATTTTAATACAGTATAATTGCTAGTCACACAGATAACTCTAAGGAAATCCCTGACCAGGAGCCAGATTTACTGGTATCTGTGTTGGTCAAACACAAGGAAAAGGATGCCTTGGATAAATACATATGGTATGTTCCTTGTGTCAATTGACCTATATCTAATATCCCACTTATCATAGATGCCCTGTTGTGCCCTGTCATCTCCTCTTCAGGCACACCATATCCACCTTTTGTCCATTCCATTCAAAGTTCTTGACAAATGGTTTTTACCCAATCTTCCTGCCCTCCAAAATTGCCCAGTAGAGGAACTTAAAGGAGGAATATACTGCAAGAGCAAAGAAGCATCTTCAATTGCACTAACTATTACTGTAATGTTTGTTCACATCTTATTCAATCATTTGCTCATCATGGTGTAAAATGTAATTGTTTGAGTGAGTGGAAATACAAGTGATATAAATGATGTGAAGAATTATTCTATGTCTACATTGTCATCATCCAAATCACTGTCTGAGCTGTCCCCATTCTCCTCATCTACTTCCTGTGAATATATACTATAAGGCACTCCAAGGTCTGAGATACCCAGGCTGGGTTTCTCCATCATGCCAAAAAATTCACCATTGGCTCTGGACAGTAAGGTAAGCTCACAAGATATCATGACAATGATGCTCTTGATTTTCTTGACATCGCAGATGAAGATCTCATCCAGAAGCTTAGACACAGTGAGAACTTGCAAAGACATTTGAAACAAGTCAATGTCTGATGCTGAGTAAAGTTGGAGTATAGCAATAGTGGCAAACAACCACTCTGTGTGGTCCAGGGAGGATTAAATGGCTAGTCAAGTGAAGTAGTTGACTTCCCCTAGTCAAACTTGATCTCCATCAAGAAACTAGCACTCTAGTTAGAGTTTACTTCAAGTAGATGACTTTGAACAAACATACCTTGACATTGCAGGAAATTCATAGGTTCTTCTGAGACTTTGATAACTTGACCTCTCTCCATAGTGAGCAAGCAATTTGTCCATTTGATAAATGAAGGCATGCCCATCTGTTAAAACAGGGGAAATCTTGGCGAGTGGGTAAAAAATCTTGTAGTGCTTGGATGAGGGCATCATCGGGTGAGATGGGCTTCTTTGAATATCTACTAAGGAGCACATAGCCATCCTAAGGTTAATGAACTTGTGCAAATGATGTTTGGGAGTGTTATCATGTTCTGGCATTATAAAAAGTAAAGTGTTGACTTGAGAACAATGCACACCTTCACAAGCAAGGTTAGCATATGATTTAGAGGGTTGTCAGATTTGTTGCCCTAAATTTCCAATTGTCCTTTCCATGGTCCACTGGGCATAGCAGATGGGAGGGCCTTTTTGAAAGGCCTCAGGAATGAGATGAATGATCTGGTGTACTCCAGGGTGAATGAAGTGGATGTGATTGTGCTGGAGTTGATAATACAGTAGTTTGAATTCACATTCCCAAATGCAGAGGAGAGTGTGGGCATCTTCAAGCTGCTGATGAGTTAGAGAGTGTTGGCATATTAGCTGGAATCCATGGATGAGCATGCAAAAGTACATCCAGAACTTTGAAGGAAGTAGCTCATAGAAAAGGATTGGAACAATGCCAAAAGTGTACAGTTGGGATTTCCAGGTCTTGTATTGCATATTGATCTTTTTGGCAATATTGTGTGATTTGTAGTCATAAGATCCAGGGAGATATGAACTGGCAGCAGCAACAGCATGACCATGGCAAGCCCTGTGATTCATGTCCCTGAAAACCACCCAGTCCCATGTGGACTTATTGTCATGAGGGCCAACATCCATTTCACCATGCCAAAGTGATATGAGAAGGCCAGAAACATTCCCAGCTAATTGCAAGATGTCAGTGATCATACTGAAGGAAACTCCAAGCAAATGAGAAGTGGATAGATCAAGAATCTAAGGGGGCTTTGTTAGGCCAGTTTTAGTTTTCATTTTGTCCCATTGAGTTTGATTGGTGACAGCAATGATTTTATGGAGATTCTGTACATAGTTTGCAGAACTGCCAGGGGAAATGTTAAAGACATCAATATTGGAATGATTGCTGCTTTCAGTGACTTGGTCATGAGGACAGAGGAGCACAGGGTAGTACTGGTGAGCATGTTCCTTTCATTTTCCTGGGATTCCACAATATAAATGGCAACCATTTTTACCACTGTGGCTGATCATCCCATTCCAATACACCAAGCCAGGGCCATCAGTGGTCATAAAAAAAAGATAGACAAATGAAGTAAGTCAGGAGTTGGTGAGTGCATTCCAGATGAGAAGATCATTTTGTTGAATTGCAGCGAGGTGGTGGAAGCCTTGAAAGAGAAACAAGTCAACATTCTTGGATTTTTTTGGAACCAGGGATAAAACTACTAGGTAAAACATTAAGCTTGTGATAGTGAATGTTGGGCAAAAGATTTACTACAATCTATATGTACATCCAGCAGTCAGATTCTTTGCTGTCATAGAGCTGTGTGTCATCAAGTGATACCATGAGAACTATGTTGTGTTCCTGAATATTTTCATCCAGGATGGCACCAAGAAAGTCCCATCCCATAACAATGTTGTCAATGACAGGGATGTGAGGGGAACCTGTCATGACCACATTGCCAAGTATCTTCTGGGCCTTCTTGTAAAGGTATTGCATCTGAGACACACTGGCTGGGCTATGATACCATGCATGGAATTGGGGACCAACTGGGATTGTTGTAAACTGTTTGGCTGGTATCTTGAGACAGCCATTGGACCCCTCAAGTTTTCCCTCATTCCATTGAGAGGCTTGACAAATTGGACATGCATCTAAGTCACTATACAGACCTGTGAAATCCAGACAGGAATTGGGACACATGTTGTTCAGGATAGACTCAAACCCAGTCAGAGTGCCAATGAGATTTTCCACACCAAGGGAAGCAAGAGGAATGCCTACACTAGGGATGTTGTCAAAATTGAGCTTGAAGGATTGGATAATACCATTGTATGCCATACTCCATGGTGTCCTACATCAGCTGAAAAGTAGCAAGCACAGTGAGTGCATTGATATTAATGGAAGGACAGGTTCTAGGTTGGTAGTGAATTAAAGCATAAAGGCCCTTGATGGTTCACAATTCATATTGCTGTGGGGCAGGGGTGGGTTTGCATGGAGGGAAAGGCTCAAGCTCTTGATCATCCACCCCAGACTTGTCCAGAAACACAAGGGGAGGGTCTTGGTCAAAAGTGAGGAAATTCAAGTGAATGATGGGAGAAGTGGGGTCCAATGAGGATGACAAACCAGCCTGGAGTGTTTATCAGGAAGGATTCAGCAAAAAAAAAGGAAATACATACATCTAGTTCTTGCTGCTGTCAATCTACAGAGGTCTGTGGTTCATCAAGCTCATGCACTTGTACTGGATCAATGTTGTCCTGTTGATGAGATGCAGTACCTCTGGATCTGCAGGGAACAGGTCAGTTCAGACCATTGAACTTCACATCTTGTATATGTTTTTTCTCTTCTTTTGAACAAGCCTATCTGAGATGATGATGAAATGTGGCAGAAAAAACAGGATGGTGACATCCATACTGTAGTTGTAGTTCGAGCATACACAGTTGTATTGCTGGGATGTTCCAGCATCCATGGAGGGGTCAAGGAAAAGCACAGGAAGACAGGAAGATTGGCAGTTTTGTATACTACTGCAACATATAGTGCAGCTGGCATTGCATATCTTGGCATTGCCAAATGTGCAGCATCACCAGTTGCCATTTTTACCTGGCATTGATACATTTGGTCAGCCAGATTTAGGCAATCGGATAGACACAGATATGGTCATATAAATATTAGTAAGTGTATAGAGTAACATGTGAGATCCAAATTGAGCATGGGGGTTTTCACTGGGCATGAGGCTTGGCTGGCAAAGTGGCTTGATGAGGCACATGGAATGATGAATTATTCAGCAGATTGATATTGTATCAGGGACACATCACTATATATCCAAGTCATACCTTCGTTTTACAAATTATGCTCTATATACTCTCAGTTGTACTTTGTTACCTATGCAATGGATGGTCCAGCATTGAATGTCATGGAAAACTTGGAGATTACACCACAGAGTCAAATACATTGTCAGTTGTTACAGGATTCCCCTGCACTCTCACTCTGCTTGCTCTTCAAGGTAACTAACCCATAGATCAGCTGCAATCCCATCCTGTATTACTCCCATCTGGTCACACTGGACACCAGTGGGAATGCCATCTGTAAGATCACCCAAAATTTCTGGATTGCTGATAAGGCAAGCATCCTTCACCTTCCTCTCCATGTCCAAAAACTCTTCAGGGTCCCATTCAAGTATGATGTTGTGCAAGCAGCCCAATGCTGGTGGGAGGTGAGACTGAACTTTCATAGAATATTCAGGTGGGACAATGAGAACACAAAAACAGCATTTGAAACACAAATGATATGCTCAACCACATTTTGGTAGTTGAGCATGCTGCATATTGAAATATTCCTTTGTTGTTATGGGCCTAGTACAAATACAAAAATTTCTAATTAAACAAAAAAGAATGCTCATGCTTACAGTAACTGTGCCCTATCCCACTCAGCTAGATGATATTGCTGTCTTCAATATGGCACAAGGAGTTCAGGACAACTCAGAAAGCCAGGATCAGCAAGGTAGTATTTGCTGGGGCAATGGCCAGATTGACACAATGTACACTATGGTAAATGGTAGAGTCTCCTGCTGAGCCCTTCCAACCACTGAGAATATATGTAAACTTAAGGGAAAAAGAACAACAGATGAGACAATTTTGGAAGACAAATACCTTCTGATTACATGACACATCCCTTTCAGAAGCAGAAGGACAGCATGTGATGTATGTCCTGTCAATTGCACCAATCACATCACAAAAAAAGGATATAATTTGGAGTTGTCAAGTATTTCAGGATGAATGGGGTCATCAGCCTATGGCAGGCATATGTATTTATTGTAGATGTCAGGGTGGGTGAGTGTATTGAGTATCTTTCTGAAATACCTGCATTCCAATTAATGGGATCAACAAAAAAAGGGGAGGAACCACATACCTTGATATCATTTCATTGCACCACTGAAAATGCTCACAATATGTCTGACAGGCCAGTAACACAGCCATACAGGAATATACTGAGTTGTTCTTCAAGAATGACACTCCTTGAGTGCATGTAGCCAACAGCTTGTAGCTCTACAATAAGCTGCTTGAAGACATGCCTGTGAATGCCAAGCTCTGTGCAGAATCATTGGGACATCCATTCAACAGCTCTAAGATCCAGCTGTGACTGGTAAGAATGTATGTGTGGTAGGATATGGGATGAGAACTCTCAAAAGTGATTAAGATGGATTTTGCAACAGTCTATACAGCTTGGAGCATAAGTGTCATATCCCGGAAATCCAGTAAGTCCAACCCTGGTCCTCTGGACCAACTCCGCTTCTTGTACCTATGAACTCCGGTGTGTTCTCATTCAAGACACAACCTCTGACCCCTGAACCTTGTCCATACTTATGACCCTACTTACATACATCTTCTGTTACCTCCATTCCTCCGCATTAGTATTAGTTCTGCTTCTTAGCATCCTCTGAACCTGTATTCCGCTTAGGAACACAGCTTCAGTTCTATCTTACCTCTGACCCCTTACTTACAAACCAGCTCCACTCTGTTAGTAATCCCCTAGGACTCCATAGTATATAAACCTCCGCAACTCCTGTATTTCCCTTCAGTTCGAATATCAACTTAGTCTAACTCCTCTCCTCTGCTTGAGTCTTGAAGACTCTCTCTCTGAAACCTCTGCTCAACTTGACATCTAGTATGTCTTAAGTCTATCTCCGACCATCAGTAAATTCCAGGACAACAGGACTCCTAGCAAGGGCACACCACATATGGTGAAGCCAAGTCCCATCTGCTAGACAACTCTGGAGTTCCGGAGTTTGTTCTCCCCTCAGAGTTTACCAGTACTTAACAATGAGATCATGGATCTAAAGCTGTTGATGTATGATGATCCCAGTTAGGTCATCTGAAGTACCAGTGGCATTGTTGCCATCAGCTTCAATCTCCATTGACTCATCCATATTGAGGTCACTGTTGACCACACCCTCATCATCAGGTATCTTGCTTGCTAATAGGATCATGAGATAAGATTTGGTTAGTTGGAGTCTGCTGCTTCAAATCACACTTGTGGGTCCAGGCTCTGCTTGAACAGGCCATCACATGTAGTAAACAAACCTCAACTTGGATCCTATGTTTTTGCCCATGATCCAGCTCCCAAACTAGCTCTAATCAGTCATGGAATCTAACCTGATCATACCTTGTTTTCTGCTTTGTTAACCTTTGATTGTCTATCACATCTGCTTCAGTGGATGCAGCATTGTCATCACCACAAAGTGCCTATTCTGCCAAGGCCTCATCTTGGTCTGGATCATTCTTGCTGCCCATAGCAAGCAAGGATGACAGTATGGAATCTATGATCAAGGACATGGAGACTGATTCAGCAGTCTAAAGAATAAGTGTGCAATAAGTTGGTGTGTCTGGTGGGCCAACCAGACATGATTTACAATGGACATCTGTGGAACAGGCATGTCAAATGATGGGCATTGTTGGTCAACCAAGTGTGCTCATCCCAATTAGTCCAGAGTTTTAACATCCAACCCTCCCACAGTTTATCAAGCTCTGGAAGCTCATTGCTACACCACATCCAATTAATTCTTTCTCAAAAGTTGTAGTTTAGTCTATACTTGTCACACTGTGATGCTGCAAGGTACAAGTTGAGTCACAGTGTAAAGTCTTTGGATGAGTGGCATAAGCAGCACCTTCCTTTTTCTTTCATGCCACCAACCACTGCTTGCCTTCATCCTGCTCATCCTCATGCCATCATCACAACCACCACAACTATCTTTTTCTTCCCATCTAACCTCAAGTCAATCTTTAACTCCATCCCACTCCTATCATATTAGATCCTGCTCTTGAGGTCCACCCTGACTTCACTGCCAATGCATACCAGATGGTCTGAGAGGCCCTGATGGCAAACTTCAATGAAGCCATTGACCATGTGGTAGAACGCCTCTCCTCAGCCTGGGATGACAAACACAACCAGCAAGTTGAGGCCTGGAAGCACAAATATGAGGTAGAAGCCCAAGAACAAGAGTGGGCACAGCTAGAGCAAAGGCAAAGGGAAGCTGAGCAGAGAAGGCTTGAAGCAGCCAAGGTTGAAAAGGAGAAGAGAGAAATTGAGAAGAAGAAACCCAAAATCAGTGACTTCAACAAAAACTGTCCCCCTCCCAACATCATTGCACCCCGGCCTTCACAATATGCCATCCAAAAAACATCGACATTCAACTACATAGAGCTATGGTACTTCTCCCTGGAGGGCTGCAATAAAGCCACCCAAAACCACAAGTTCCAAGTGGACAATGCATTTGGCCTCACCAACTCACACAATGTCCTCACTCTCCACTCTGTCATCTCAGTGAAGGCCTCATGCAACACTCATGCCAACCACAACCTCGCCTTCAGCAAGTTTCTACAGGCCAAGAATACCTTCCTTCACCAAATCAAACAAGCCTCATGGCCCAACAAACACATAAACACCCTCACTGAGTTCTTCTGGAACCTCGAAAACCACCCAATCCATGTCACCAAAAACGGCAACAAAATTGCCCTCCAGTATGCCTCCCACATCTGTTGCCACTGGCACAACAAACTCAAAAACAACACCAGAAATGCTTTCAACATCTCACTCATAAGCGAGGTCTTAATGAACAGCAGCACATTTGAAACAAACTCTAGCATCCAGGTGTCAGTCACTTGCAAGGTCAGTGCCCCCTTCACCCCCCTCTCTATCAACCATGCTGACCATGTTTCCAACATGCATCCTCCACCATCCCACCATCCCACCCCACCTCCCCCCTCCCCTCCCAACCAATGTCACAATCCTTGCCCCACTGCTGTTTGGCACACCCCCCATCACAGTTGTCCACTGTCCCACATCTGTGGTCACATACCACCCTACACCCTGCAGTTGTTCACTGTCACACACCACCCTACTATCTGCAGTCACTCACCACCACACACCACCCCACACACCTTATGGTTGCTCACAGTCGCACACCCCCCCATCCTGACACTCTCAGATGGAAGCTATCACCACCCTCCAATCACCCTCCTCCCTGTGCAGCAGGCATCAGCACTGCTACTACACCAAGTGCACAGAGCCAAGTGGAGAACAGCACAGAAGCTCCTGCTCCCTCTCCCCCTCCCACAATCATTTTCACCAGCTGTATACCCCAAACGCACACACCCTGCAAACCACATCCCCCCCAAACCCTGTCACAAGCGGTCATCAAGCAACCCAATGATCAAATCAGCATGCTCAACATGCCTTGGACACCACCCCCACTGCATTCACAAGTGCAACAATTCAAAACTGTGGGACAGCTCTCCAGCCTACACTCATTGCAACTCTGACAGCCACCTCATCAATGGCAGCAGCAATGTCCTCTGCAGCAACTGGCAGAAGCCAAATGGCTGCAGCTTACCACACAAATCAGCCAAGCACAAGTGCTCCAGCTGCAGCAACTCCAAGCATGGGGCTCAGAAGTGCCATTGAGCACAGGCATGCCCAGGCTCTAATGCCATATAAACTGGAAGCCTGGCACTGTTGCCTTGCCACAGCAAACCTCACTGCATGATATCCAAATGTACATGATGGTCTCTGTTTCAGCTTCCATGCAGGCATACCCCCCCTCTGCCGCACCTTTTCCCCCCCAAACAGCCCTTTGATCATAGAATATGGCCTAATTTTCCAAGACATCATACATAAAGAATTTACCAAAGGCAGGTACATCAGACCCTTCCACCATACAGAGATAGAGAAAGTCCTCAGTCCCCTCCAGACTACTCCCCTTTCCCTTGTTCCCAAACTGGGCAAACTCAGAAAATTCCACCTCATCCAAGACCTCTCCTTCCCTTCCCCCTTACTTCCTCTCCCTTTCCATCCATCAATTCATTAGTTGAACCAGACAACTTCCCCTTCCCATATAGCACATTTCCCATAGTAGCCTTAGTAATATCTAGTCTCCCACCTGGTTTGCAGGAGGCTATCCATGATGTTGCAGAAGCCTACTAAACTATCCCCCTCCACCTCTCACAGTGGCATGCACTCATAGTACACCTGTCCAAGTTACACTTCACAATAGACTCCTCCACCTGCTTCAGTTTTGGTCCATCTGGAGGCATATATGGCAACATCAGGAGTGCAGATGCAGACATCATGCATGCCACAGGTATCGGCCCCATCCTCAGATGGGTCAACAACCACCTCTTCATACAAATTCTGAAATCACAGCTGTCTGATTACACTTGACTATGTAACAAAACCACACTTCAAATTACATACACAGGGGGCCCCAGATATTATGGTTTGCTCCTATCAATGTCTATTTATTTCTATGACATCTCTTTTCTCTTTAACTTTAACTTATTTTCATCTTCAAAGTCACATGACTAGATCATGTGATGGGTCACATGACTCACTTATCATCTTCACTGCTGCAGGCTATGCCATCAGTCAGTGTGATGCACTCAGAGACCTTCACAAGTCTCATCAGACACTTTAACCCCTTTTAGTTATATTTGTTCTCACATTCATTTCCGTGCTGTGCACACTTCTTTTCATTTCTGCTATGATTCTCTTCCATTCTGCCACCATGTGCAGTTGCATCATGTCTTTCACCTCTGCTCTTCCATTTCATGGCTATGCTCACACATGTTATTAATTACCATCCCCCCTATGCCCATATCGGTAGATCCAGTACAAACATGTACACATATGTAGAATGATATATAAGACCTCGAGACTTCACTGGACGTCCTCCAGTTTAGTTCTCTTAGAGTTTTCCCCAAAGCTTTAAGACTGAGCCCAATTCCTCTTTGCTACATCTCCCCCTTCAGTTGACATTCTGTGACAACCTGTGGTACAACTAGTACTCACATTTGGGTTGTTTCAGAGGCTGGAAAAGCATGAACATCCTCCTAATGGAATCCATGAGTTGTGGGAAAGGATTCAGGTGGAGTGGGAGAAGATACCAGTTGAGGAATGTCAGAAGTTGATTGAAAGCATGCCTAGGAGAGTGCAGGCAGTGCTTGAGGCCAAGGCAGGCTATACCAAGTACTGATAAATCCAAAATATCTACCTCATATTAAAAGTGAAAAAACTGTTGCAATGGAGTCACTGATTTCAAATGAGCATATCTCCGCAGCCCCTGTATCAAATCACATGACCCAAGGGTCGATTTGTAGCCTGGAGTATGTACTACATTTCGTCTCACCAAGGCTAAGCGTAATTCCCACGGGTGTTTGCAGTGCGCTTCACGCACTGCATCAGGGTTAGTTATTGCAATGGTTTTTCAAGTCACTGTATGTCCACAATATAATCCACTTTGTATTCATCATTATGGTCATCAGTGACAGTCACTGGTCCTGGGCAAAGTGAGGATTGTCCTTCTAGTTGTTCCTTGTAAGGGCAAATGTGAGAGACATTGACTACTGGATGGTTTTTCATTGTGTGCAGCAGTTTGAGCTTAACTGTGTTAGTTCCTATTAGCTTCGTGATCTCATAGGATCCTAGCCATCTTTCTGTGAGTTTCTTAGAAGCACAAGTTAGCTTTAGGTTGTCAGTAGAAAGCCAGACTTTGTCACTGATCTGGTACTTAGGGGCATCTGATCTATGTTTGTCTGCTTGTGCTTTCATCCTTTCTTGTGCTTTCTCAAGATTGGCTTTAGTCTGGGCAAGGGCATGCTGCATTTTATTAGAGAACTCTTCAGCAGCCAGTGCCTTGAGTATCTTTTGTTTGAAGCCCATGCGAGGGGTATAGGACCTGGTCACTTCGAAGGGTGACTTCTTAGTGGAAGCCTGTTGTTTGGCATTGTAGGAGAACTGCATGATAGGCAGCCAATCAATCCATTCATCTTGCTTTTCAGCAATGAAGAGACAAAGGTACTGTTGAAGGTCTCTGTTCATTCTCTCAGTTTGACCATCTGTCTGTGTGTGGAATGCAGTGGATAACTTGGGCTGAATGCTGAGTCATTTACATAGATCTTTCATCACCTATGATGCAAACTGTGGGCCTCTATCAGATATGATACTGTGGGGTAGTCCATGGTTTTTCCATATGTGATGAAGGTATAGCCTTGTAGTTTCTAGTGTGGTGATGGTTTTGTTGCAAGGTATGAACTCAACTTCCTTAGAGAATTGATCAACAACTACTAGGATAGAGTCGAATCCTTTGGATAGGGGTAAGTCGGTGGTGAAGTCTGCAGTTATCTCAAGCCAAGGGGCTTTGGGTGTTTCTAGGGGCTTGAGTTTACTGGGGGGTGCAAGGTTAGATGGTTTCATACAAGTCCATCATTCACATCTAGTGATGTATTTTTTAATGAATGTGTTCATACCTGGCCATGAGTAGCTGCATTGCACAAGTTCTAGGGTTTTCTCTGTACCAGGGTGTCCTGCAATAGGGGTGTTGTGATGAAGTCTAATGACTTCCATGTATAATTCATGATTGTCAGGTATGTAGATCTTTCCCTTTTCATTGCAAAGTAGTCCATCTTTGGTTTGATCGTAAGAATACTTGTTACATAAGCTATTGATGTCAGTCTCTGTATATTAAGGATTTCTTTGATAGTTTTCCTCATTTTCTTGGAGTTGGTATTGATTTGTACTTCTGTAACACAAACTTGCTCTGGGGGGATAACCAGTACTCTGGTATTATTGGTTTCCATTCCAATTGTATGGTCCTCTCTCTGGGAGAGTGCATCAGCTTTACCCATTGTTGCACCTGGCTTATGTAACCATTTGAAATTGAATCTGCTCAGGTACTGGGCCCATCTGGCTTGGTGGTGATTAAGGTCCTGGTGTTTCATAAACCATTGAAGGTTTGCATGATCATTCCATATCTCAAACTCATGATGAGCACCTTTGAGGGAGTGACACCATTGTTTGAGACTATGGATGACACTAAGCATCTCCTTGTCCATGATGGGGTTAGGGAATGGCACAGATAACCCATGGGTATTGCAGGTTGTACCTGTACCCATACCCATGATATTTCCATACCCATACCCATGGGTATGGGTATGTGCATGGGTATGCAGTCTGTACCCATGGGTTGGGTGGTTTCAACGAGGGCAGCAAGAGGCACAACCGTGCAACATGCAAATTACTATTCACATGTTGTACGGTTGCACCTCTCACACACTGAGCAATGAGGGTCTATATTGGCAGTAGTACTATGATATCAGGTTTACTAGTAACTAGTCAAAAGCATGGTCAATGTTGTCCCATCCATCCTCAAAAACTTCTTCTCCATCTCCTGCAAGATCTGGGAGGAAGCTAACCTTCATTACATCTTCAGTCTTGACAAGACCCAACTGACTCCAGTTTTCAAGACAAAGTAGTGTGCAAGTGGATTGAGTTGAGAGACAAGAGTGCACATGTGAGAGCAGAAGGTGACTGTGGCTAAACAGTTGCTCCACATCAATCAAGGTAGCTGCCAACCTGTCCAAGTCAGTGAAAAAATCAATGGATGATGATGGAACATACCAGGGATGGTGAGATAGTTGAGCACTATGCAAGAGAGATGTGGATACATGCTTCAACGTTCATACCACCACACAATTGCATCTGTGACATGTTCAACACTGGTGTTAAGGTAACAGTCCAGCTCAGACCCCAGGTCAGTAGCTTTGGGTGGTGTGAGTGCAGGCAAGTCATCAAACATATTAGTTACCTAGTCACCGATGAGCAGTGTCTCACCGGACATCAGAGAAAGGAACATAGTTACCTTGGTTTTATCACTGGCATCACATCATGTCTCACTGGTATCTTCTTCCACACCAGCATTGTTATGGTTGGATGTATACAACTGTGCATACTTGTCATGCACAAGCATTTCCGCAGTTTTGATCCAGTCATCCTCCCAGTGTGCTGTTTTGAAATAAGATAACTTGTGTCATGGATATAGTACTTTACAACAGTTGTTAGTATGATGACAGGCATCTGATGGACTTACCCATTGCAATCTGATAGACCTTGGAGCTATCAGTTAGAAAGTAGTAGTGGTTGAGTGTTTTCTTGGCTAGCGAAATGGATGCACAAATGGCTGGCTTGTATTTCTTGTTGCATGAATAGTGACCCAGTTGCTTCTCAATGTAATCTATAGCAGGAACCACTGTCACAATATTGGGAGTTGAACAAGAGAAGAAAAGTGTGGCCTCCTTGAGGATCTACACACGTCAACAACAAAGTCACGTTATCCAATATGGCTGCAGTGTGACCACTATGAGAAATACCTTCAGCATGCTGCAAAGCTGCTCAATGACCTCCCACTCATGGTCAGCCAACTTGAACTTCCTCAAACCCAGCTCCCTACTTTGAGTAATGGTGTCAATGGCCTTTTGGTGGTTGGAGGCATATTGCAACATGTCAAATGTTGAATTCCAATGGGTCAACACATCACAAGGCATCAGCGTGATGGTCATCTGCAAATCCTGAAGAATGCCCTTTCAGGCAGGGAGTACGATTGTTGTAGAATGTATAATCTTGTATGCAAGCTTTCAAAGCTGGCAAAATGGTCACACATCAATGCAAAGGTAAATTTCCATTGGCTCACCTTTGCAAGCGCCAGTTTAACAGGATGGATCATCCTATCTAGCTCCTCCTGCTTGTCTTTGGTCAGCTCCTCACACTCATCTATCCATCCATCATTTCCATCAGAAGGCTCAATCTTGTTATCATCATCTCTGCTACCATGATCAGCTCCCATCTTGGCTCTGTCTTTCTCCATTTCGTCAAACAGCTCATCAATCCCTTCCACATTTTGGAGCACCCCATCAGCATCCTTTTTACTGATGTCAAACTGGTGAATCAGCATCTTCACAATCAGATTAACTACATGGAGGAAACAGTGAGTGTGGCTTGCAGCACCTCTGAATGCTGCCACAAACACCTCAAGCTCTCATACCATCATGTCATTGTTCATGGCATTGTGGCATGTCACGCTGAGGATCTGTCCTCCATCAGATCACAAAGTAAGTGGATCTGCCTCATTACCTACCTTTTCCTTTAACCCAAAATCTTCCAGCATCTTGGCAAATACCTCTGCCAGCTCAAGGCTGGTGTGCAACTGCCAGTGACACCTCATCAGTCACCGTTTTCACCATAACATAAGTGTTTCCTACTGTTGCAACCTCAATGATGTCTAATGGCATACTCAGTGGTACTCCTTTATTTTCCAAGTGTACCAAGAATGCAATGAACACCCAAAGGTTGGGTGATGTCCACGCATTGGTCGTAAAGTTCAGTTTGCCATTATATGCCTGGTATGCTCAATTAACTCATGTCTCGAGACTGGTAATGTACCCTCTGACCTGTAACATTTTAGCCACTCTCTGACAAGTTCATGAAAATACAAGCCTGATGTCATGTGAAATGGTTGATGGTGAGGGTAAGTAAAGCTCAGGTCATCCCGTTTTCATTAAGCTTTGGAATCCCCTTTTGACACAATCTTGAATGGTCATAGACTTTCGGTGACCCAACACTCAATCTTGGCTCTACCAGAGAGCACATCAACGGTCACCCAATGGGCTCAATTATTAAATGGCACACCTCATTTCAGTATGTATATGCTGCTGGTGAGAGGATGTTACTTTTCCTTGACCTTTTCGCTGGAATGATGCAGTAATTGACCTGTCCCACAGACCACCACCTGAAATAACCCTTTGTGCTTCATTTGTGTCCTTGGTGTCATCAGCAGCTGCCAACGTGTCCATTCCCCAACATTTTCTAACATGTTTGCACATGTTGCTAGTCGACTTAGCATCACCAGTATCAAGATACCTTCAAACTGTGCTGTTGCAGCCTTTTCGA
This sequence comes from Boletus subluridellus, assembly GCA_038092575.1. Classification (NCBI taxonomy): domain Eukaryota; kingdom Fungi; phylum Basidiomycota; class Agaricomycetes; order Boletales; family Boletaceae; genus Boletus; species Boletus subluridellus. The sequence goes on along the minus strand of JBBPQN010000060.1, from coordinate 281 downwards.
GTACATTTGAAGTTGTGAGCACGCCACCCATTGATCTCAATGATCTGTGGTATTGGGTCAAAAAAGGCATAAATATGTGATAACCAGTCTTTTGTCAGGCGTTTTAAGATCAAATCAGCTAACATCTTTTGTCACAATGTTGAACCTTACTGTTACGAGTGGTAATACCCCCCCTTCATTTTCTCCCTCACCATTGTCACTGGACTATCCCGAGTCCTCTCTGTGGGATGACATCATTATGTCTCTCCAGGAGTATGAACTGTCCAACAAGGCCTTCGCGG
>JBBPQN010000059.1:0-33728 GCA_038092575.1 Boletus subluridellus | reverse complement strand
CCTATGCCGGATCACCTTTGAATGGTGTCCATATATGGTAAGTCGCAGCTATCATTTTTTCCCTTACCACTCACTGATTCCACCTCGTCCACTATATAAACAAAAGGGCCCCTAACACCCTCCCTGATTAGAGCCATTATAGGCTTGAAAGTAAATGAGAAAAGATAAAAAGATAAAAGATGAAGAGAAACAATAAGAAAGAAATATATATGTATATACATGTGATGATTGTGCCTCACAACATGAATGATCTGAGACTACCAGACTACCAGACCAGAACTATCCATTACATTTCAGATGTCATTGTTAAAGGAAAAAAACATTCAATTTTAACATTAGTGGATCTGACAATGAATTCAGAGCTGGAACAGCCCAAAGGCTTCCAACCAGCCCCTTTGTGGGCCATAGGAAGGAGGAATGCTACAAATGAAATTGAAGTTCCCAATCCCTGCACTGATCCAAATAATTGGACTGCCAGCTGCTTAATGACCTCAACAACCACTAACAACATATAGTTCTTCTTCTCTCATGTCAAACATAAAAATCAGTATTGTATTCATTGCAAGTAAGTATATCTTTCACTCAATATTTATATTATCATACTGAAGTTCCACATAGGAAAGAAATATGTATACTGCAGATCTGGTTGCTTGTGAAGCTCTATATGAGAAGTCAGAGCCCATATGTATGAGAGACCATATTGGACAAAATTATTAACTTTGTTTTGCCAAGTTATGGACTCAAAATTACACTGATTTGGACTTGGGTCACACAATTCCTTGATTTTGTTTGTTTGTTCCTTGACCTTGATGCTCCACCATCTTAAACAGGTTTCTGCATATGTAATCCATACTGATACTCCCCACTCCATGTGTTTAACTTCTTTTCTAGCTCTTCCAGCTTGGCTGCCTGTGCTGCTATGGCTTCCACTCCCTCTACCTTTTCCCATTGGCATGCTGTCCCATCTTGGGTGACATCTTGAGCACCTTGAATTCAGCTGCATGAGCCACCTTTGCATCTGCTTGATCCCCTCCAGGCAGTTCTTGAATGTGCTCAAACTCAGCACTGATGCTCCATCCTGCCAAATGGGATTGAAGGGACAAGTACAAGGGTTTGCAATGCTGCTGCAATCAAAGGATGTTGATAGACAATGTGGCCAAAGGGGTGGTGGTGGGGAGTCAGTGGGGAGATATGGATTGTGGGTGTCAACCATGCTGGCATCAATTTGGAATAGCTTAAGGCAGGTCTATATATTACCTAGCCACCAAAGAACTCCTCCACCAATACATTTACATTTGTGTTTTCAAGCAAAGTATATATATATAAGTGATAAGTGGGAGCCATGTTCCATGTGTAGAACAGAGAAATTAAGATGTTATTACTGTAGAGCTGACTTGGATGGCCCAGATGTCAAACAATATTGAAGCAGTCAGAAAAAAGAAGAGAACTGTGGACCCAGCAGTTTAAGTTGGTGGCAAGTGACTCATTATTTTCTGGATACAGCTGGCCTAACCAGATGATGAGTGAGTGTGACAAAGAGACAACCATTCAGTGGGTACATGTTTGAAATTGGAGTGGAAGGGTGTGCAGCTTCAATGAATATAAGCATCCATTATCAACCAAGGGATTACATCATCTTATATAGGTTGGATTCAATTGTATCATGTTTCTTGTGCATGAATACATTTACATGCTAGTAAGTAGCATGCTGGTGAAAAAGGATCTCCCAGTCATTCAGGTTTATGGCTTCTTACCTGAGAAACAAGTAATAAGAGGTGTTGGCAATGATTCTGCTCATTCTGAAGCCTCACTCTATCTTCCAACTGAGTGTGAAGTGCAAGTGAAACATGGTGGCCTAATTCTGCAGCAGCAACTCTGATCATGTGTAGTGGGACTGGGATCTTCTGTTCATTCATGAGGTGGAAAAGCAAAAGTACAACTGCAACTGGTATAGAAAAATCACAATACATTGTAGAACTACAGGCTATCAGCAGTGCATATGGTCACCCAACTAATCAAATCAAATTAGGAAGGTGGAGCATCAAGTTGCAAGACTTTGGCCAGTCTTTGTTGAATACAGAACTCAGATTGAATTCAAAGTCCAGGTTGCTGATTCTAAATTCAGGAAATGAGGCACCAAAGGTATGGGTGTTTTGGGCCAAATGCAAGATGTCCTGGCAAAATTGCTTGTGGAATTTTGTCCAGTGCAGTCCCTCAAACAGATGCCACTCAACCTGGAACTCTATTACACCCCCACTATTGCAATTGGTACACTGTGCAGACACCTGGATGCATGGTATCTCCTTCAATATGTTATTATAGCTTGTCAGTGTATGTGGATTTCCCAACTTCCTGTTGTTGCCTATGTAATCAATTGTGGTTACATATTACTTGAGTTAGAAAACCTCATCCACAGCAGCACTTTGATTATCCAACTACTGCTCAAGTCACTAGAGGCACTGACCCAACCAGCGTGGGGTTGGATAGACAAACATTAATTCTCCCATACTCAAAGAATGCATTTGAAATGGCTCTCATGTCATTAATCATTGCTTGTGACCTGGTGAGTGGTGCTACCTTCTCCCATCCTCCATTATTAATTCATTTAGCCCTTGAATCTTGTTGAACACCCAAAACTTTGTTTTCTCCTCCTCCTTCTCCTCCTCCTCCTTTAGCTGGAACTTTAAAATGAAGAAATCACCCATCACACCAAGATTTGCTTGCTTCTTATCTTAGCCTGGCAGGAATCATTTACAACCTTGAAAGCAACCATGGATGTAAGAATTCCTGCACACCTACCCTAGGCTGCCCAATTATATAATGAGTCTCATGTTGCGTAAATCACCTAGAAAGATATTTTTCATGGCTAACATATGGGGTGGCAAGAGCTTCAGCCATACCTTGTGTCAACAGCTCATTGGATCACAAGTAATGACAAGACTGATGGGCTGGAATTGAAAATGACATTGATCAGTTTCCACTGCATTCATGGAAATCACACAGGGCTTGTCCTGGTATGCTGTATCCTCTACCTTATCAATAGTGCAGAGGTAACTATGAAAGTATGTCTTTCAAATTGATACCATCATCATGTTCTAACTGTTTACTCTCCAGATTGGTTGATTTACTCTGGACAATGCAGCTAATAACAAGACAATAATGGTCAAACTCACCAAAATGCTGGAAGCATGAGACATTGCTTTCCATCCAACTAACAACCACATTATATTGTTATGGTTCATTCTTTTGTTTTTATCTTTCATCCATTTATATGCAAACCCCTATCTCTCATTGTCTTCCATCAGTGACCAGGTTGTTCCAGCCCTGCCCAGTATTTTTCTTCTATCCCAGCAAGGCTGGTTTCTACTGTCTTCTGGCATATTCTACAGATATGTTCTTTTGCCTTCCACTAAATTTCATAGCTGTATTCCTGGAACATTCCATACTGTTCCAGACCTTTCCATTCAATTACTCATTACTGAGGCTAGGGGATATATAAACCCCTCATCTGTACTTATGTAATTTCCTCAATCTTGATCTACTTCACCAACCATATCTTGAATCCCAGTACTTAAGCCTAAGTACTTGAACTACATATCCTTATTAGTCTTCACACTACTACTGAGTGTGCACTAGACTCTTTGAAACCCTTAAACTTCTGAAGGGTCCTAGAGTCACTCCTCTACCTTGGACCAACCTCTGGCCATATCAAAGTCTACACTTGCCTCTATCTGAGTCAAGTGTAACACATATGTTTCCAGCATGTGGTTAATTTGTGAATGCAGGACATCATCCATGCATTTGGCAAAATCCAGGTGGTCAACCTCAAAACAACTTTCCCTGGCATATTTGACAATCCAGACAATGAAACAACCCAATAAGGTCAAAGGTTTCAAGGAAAGAAAGATGAAAGCATGTTTGATGCTGATATGATATCTATAACATCATGTCTAGTAGAGCAATAAGGGACCAGGATATACTATAATGTCATGGTTGGAGTCTAAGTTAGAGGTAGCACTATGCACTGATTTCCTCATGGTATCATCTGACAGCCTGGAGTTTTCATAATATGCTAAGCTGCCAATGTCTAATGCATACTCAAAAGAATTGCCCAAACCATAAATATGTCTGAACATGGGGTAGCTTCTTGAGTACTGATTAGTCAAGGGACAGGCAGGTGTTGCAAGATGACTTGAGCAAACACTGGCAGAACTCAACAAGGCTCTTCACCAAAAGCTAATACCACAGCAAATAAGAGTAAAGCTAGTAGTAAAAGAATGAAGCTAGAATGATATAGAATAAGCAAAGAGAGTAGTCGGTAGGTGAATAGGGAGCCAGACATCTTCAGTAATCTTGCAAGGATGTGGGTCACAAGTACATTGGAAGAAGGAGGAATCTTCTAGTCAGAGATGAAGGACTTGATGACTGGATCAAAGTCTTATTTTTGAACTTACCTATCTTCTACTAATAACCACAGGAACTGAAGGAAGGGATAAAGCATAACAGCCTTCCTTAATCACCTCACAGGGACATAGGCTCCAAGAGACAAATGGATTAGACTAAGGGGTACCTCAGTCAACTGTAACTACTTATAAGTTACAGAAGTGCACATGGACCATAGGGTCCATGGGAACTAATACTAAATAAGGAGAGATGAAAGAAGGGAGCATGAGAGTGAAAGAGTGATGATGAAAAGTCCAAGGAGATTTCTGGGAATAGTTACTAAGTATGGTTAAATAAGAAAAGCATTCATGAGAGCAAGGAATATAACTATATATAGATAAATGAAGGAAGAGGAGAAGTGCATCTTGGAATAGGGGCAATGATGAGAAGATGCAACTGTAGATAAATGAGGAGATCAGAATTAAAATGAGATCTGATCATGGGATCTGAGATAGGGGTCTAGATCTTCTGATGGGATCTTCTGGGAAAGGAGTGATGTAAATAGAGTAGAAATAAGTGTTCAAAAGCTGAAGGACCACAGCATTCGACTTTGAAAGAAATAGAATAAGAGAAGTTCAAGGGTGAAGGGGATTGTATGGTAATGTGAATAGGAAAGGAGAGGGTAGAATTATTGAGGGGTGGATTATTCAATTGATCATGGGAAGAGGATTGAAGTGTGAAGGGGAATGGAGATTAAAAAGATAAAGTTAAAGATAAAAGATATAGTTAGAGTTCTAGATGTAAGGGGGGAAAGATGGAGATTAAGCTATGAGGTAAAGGTGGGAATTAATGAATAAGGTTTGGAAGGGAAGAGTTCAGGTAATGAAGAATAAGAGTGAGAGAATATAGTTAAGGTTTGATGAAGAAAGAGAAGAAGAATAAAGAAGTGTCTTGTGGGAACGGTAAATGGAAATTAATAAGTCATGGTGTGCAATGAGTGTGTCTAGATCCATGATCACATGTAGGTGTTTGTTCCCAGGATCACATGTGCATCATGTGACTATGATGATGAAGAAGGTGTAAAGTAGGCATTTATACTGCTAAGTTAAAGGTGAAAGTGTACAAATAAAAGGTTAAAGTAAAGTTTTGAAAAGTGTTTTTAGAAACATGAGAATGATTAACACTACTCTCACTTGTACTCCTTGTGTTGAAGCTCAGGCAGTTATTGACCTGTTGCACCACTACCCTACCAATCATATCCACACTTCTGCACATGTAGGTTGGGGGCTGCTAGCAGCATGACCTTAACACCCTCAGACTGTGTACCAACTACCAAAGTTGAGACCAATAGCACCACTACTGGCCTAACTACCCCCAGCTCTCCTCAGGCACTCAATACCAACACAGCTCCATTTCATAATGCTTCACAGTTCAACATGGTTTTGATGAGTGGCTCTTTCCACTGCTTTTTGCAACCTCCTTGAATAACTCTATAGAATGGAATTGATTCTAAGACCACATTTGAATCACCATATGCAACAGCTGTATTCTGGTTGTTATTCCATTCTTGACCTTAAAAGTTATACAAAGATTATTTACATGCATGCAGCAGGCACTCTGTGAGCTCTGCATTAGATCTCTTTCCTACATTGATCTCTTATACACTGGCTAAGCATGTATTTCAATGTCATTTCACCTACAAACATGTTCTCCAACCTGAGCTGCTTTAAAAGATGTGTTTGATGTGGGTGGAAATTCAATGTTATCTGCTAATTCCACAAGCTCCTTGGATAAGGAGGAAAGGACCATTGAAAAAATAGCCTTTCAATCAACTCAGACTCTCAATACTGCAATGACTCTTCAATTCTCCATGCCTGGCCAATTCAATGATCTACCCTCCTGCTCTTCCATGATATATGTTTCCAGTGTGGTGCACACCTTGGTTACCCCCCAACTGCCTCTTGACCAAACTCCATCTCCATGGACTTCATCGAACAGCTCCCTACGTCCTCTGGATACACCGCCATCCTCGTCATCGTGGACTGCTTATCCAAGCAATGCATATTCATCCTGACGCACAACACAATCACATCTCTGGAGCTCGTAAAGCTCTTTCTACTCCACATCTTTTCTAAGCATGGAGTTTCTTCCCACATCACCTCCGATTGAGGTACAGAGTTCGTGTCTCACTTCTTCTGCTCACTCAGGAAAGCCCTTGATATCCATCTCCACTTCACCTCTAGTTACCACCCCGAAGGAGACGATCAGACAGAACGTATGAACCTGACTCTCGAGCAGTACCTCTGAGTCTATTGTAACTACCAGCAAGACAACTGGTCCAAACTCCTGCCGCTAGCGGAGTTCACATACAACAACACTCCGAGTGCTACTACTGGAGTTTCACCGTTCTTCACCAATAAAGGCTATCACCCCAACATCACTATCCATCCCGAGTGTGACCTCACCTCCGCAAAGGCACGAGAATACTCCGTTGACCTTGACTCCCTCCACCAATTCCTCCATGAGGAAATGGCCGAAGCTCAGAAGCGATACCAAGGACCTGCAGACACTAGGTGAACTCCGGCACCAGACTTCAAAGTTGGTGACCAAGTTTTCATCAAAGCAAAATATTTCCACTCTACTAGGCCCTCTAAGAAACTCTCCGAGAAGAACTTAGGGCCATATACTATCATCACTCAGGCTGGTAGCCTTTCCTTCACCCTCCGACTCCCAGAATCCATGAAGTCCGTTCACCCAGTCTTTCACATCTCTCAGCTGGAAGCCTCCATTCCGAACACTATCCCGAATCACACCCAACCTCTGCCACCTCTGGTCAAAGTAGATGGCAAGCCAGAATTCGAGATTGCAGAGATTCTTGACTCTAAGATCAATTGTCAATGCCAGAGTTGCAAACTCCTTTACCTAGTACGCTGGTCGGGATACGAAGGCACTGACGAAGAGAACTCCTGGCTACTTGCCACGGAACTTGGACACACTTCCGAACTCATTGAAAACTATCATCTCCGATATCTGGACAAACCCGGACCTCACTCCACATAACCATGAACGAAATCACAAATTCGACAAAACTAATTACAAGGAGGAGCGGGCGCACGCACATACTCTACACCTCTGACTTGCTCTCTCCCTCCGCGTCGTCCTCCACGTCGTCCTCCTCATCTTCCTCCTCGTCCTCCACTGCTGCTTCCACCTCGCATTGTGCCACCGCAATGCACTCTGCCTCCACATCAGCCACCACCTCCACCACCTCCAACACCTCCAGCCCCTCTGACTCCGACTCCTCTGCATCCTTGCTGCCTCCACTGCCTCCACTGCCTTGCACCTCACAGCCGCTTCTGCCTCTGCCTTCTTCTGCACCTCCTCCACCTTCTTCCATTCCTCCTCCGCTTTTCACTCCTTCACACGTCACTGCCATTCCATGTACTTCGTGGCGCAGATGTCGTCATTGTCATTGGCGCACTCCGCCAGACGTGCATCGGACCAGGTCTTGAGGTCGTCGTTAGCGGACATGGTGGTTTAGGATGAAGAAGGACAGACACACAGCATTGGATTTTATACACCTCTGAGCAGCATCCACAATTTCAGACTCCAAATTTCCACTCTGCATTGTGCCTCGCCTAGGCCTTCAGGGGTTCAGGCCTAAGAGGGGGATACTGTCATATCCCGGAAATTTAGTAAGTCCAACCCCGGTCCTCCAGACCAACTCCGTTTCTGTACATATGAACTCTGGTGTGTTCTTGCTATAGACGTGACCCCTGACCTTCGGACCCTGTCCATATAACTTACAATACTTTATGTTCCATTTCTTGATCTCCATATATACTAGTCCCACTGTATGTTCTCCTCCGTACCTCTGCTCCACTTAGGAACACAGCTCCGGCTTTACCTTACCTCCGACTCTTTACTTACAAACCAACTCCACCTCTGTTACTAATCCTATGTACCTCCGACGTATATAAGCTCTCCGTACTACTCCTGTACTTCTTCAGTTCAAATATCAACATAGTTTAACTCCTTCCCTCCGCTCGAGTCTCGAAGACTCTCTCCGAAACCTCCACTCAACTTGATGTCTAGTACATCTTAAGTCTATCTCTGACCCTCAGTAAATTCCGGGACAACAGGACTCCCAGCAAGGGCGCACCACATACGGTGAAGCCAAGTCCTGTCCGCTAGACAACTCCGGAGTTCCGGAGTTCATTCTCCCCTCAGAGTTTACCAGTACTTAACAGAAATGTAATGCAATCTTGGGAATCATTTATCACCTGGGTATGAAGGAAATAAGTGGGGATGAAATGGATACTCCCACATATCCAAAAGCTATGAGGCACATTGAAATTCCATAGATAAGTCCTCACATCTCACAACTGTTTGAAGCTGTAGAATCTTATGAGTCCTCACTTCAAGAAGAGACTATGTACTTGTATCTAGGGAATGCCCCACTGTGTTGCCACTATGAGCCACACATGAAGCACACTCGAGCAAAGGCCATTCCTCAAAATTGGTATGATAATACATAGTTTAGGGGTTTAGCAGCTGGACAATGTATGATTCTCTCTGTACTTTATAATGTTGAGTTACCCATACTGGCAAGTGCCACCCTTTGGCATGCATGACTTGTCTGATAGAAACCCCAGAAGCCCTATTGTCACCACTAAGGGGTCTCCTCCCCTCTTGACCAGCTCTCTGACCAGCCCTCTGACTGTCTCCTCAGTGACCTACTCATACATATGCCACAACAAAAGCAAAATTTGTAGATAAATAAGATGTGTGAAAATGTTCTGTTACAGTATTCAGAATCTGTATTGTCTTCATATCCAAATCTTGATTACAAGCCTGAGTTAGAGTTTGAGCATTAATATGTTCTTTGAACATACTAGGTAATAATTGTTAATTTTGTAATAGCAGCAAAGCTGACAACTTGTTCAGAATATGTAATACAATAAAGTTGGCAAGATAGACCCTTGATTATTTTTTTGGATAAATCTAGTCAGCTTATTCTTCCTCTTTCAGAAGCCTGATTTCTCAGACAGAATCAAATATATTCTTTGAAAATGTTGTGGAATATTTATGGCAAACTTGGTGTGTTTCCAAGGCAGAAGCTATTTATGACTATATATTGACTAAGTTGTTGATACTTATCAATCCAACTTCAGAGCATGTGGTTGGCTGGACACTTGTTCACCCAATGCCCCACCTTTCCCTCTACTCCCAAGGCTAACCTGCAGAAGAGAGTGAAGTCCATGGCCAAGGAAGAAATCCCACATCGAAAGAAATTGAAAATGATGAAGATGAGGAACTGACCATAGCCTGGATTTCCTTTACCATGGATTTTTAAATAGGAAGACTCCTTTGATGCAAGTCTTCCCTTCTGTAACATGTGCTCCTGTAATTGTACAATCTACCACATCTATGAAATTCCCCATTCAGCTCATTGTACTATTGCACACTATGAAAGCCATCAATACTCCTGCTCCCATCAACAGCAGAGCCAGCATCTCCTGTATTGACTGGGGGATTCATTCAAAAGCATTGTCTCCCCACAGAAAAACTTGCCCAACCCCTCATCACTTAGAATGCCAATAACTCACCCAACAAAAAGGGGGTAATCCATCTATCAACCACCCTTTTTGTCAATATTGAAGGAGTAGTCATGAAGGTCCTATTCCACATCATGAACCTTGGAAAGGACAACATCATCCTTGGACTGCCTTGGCTAAAGAAAGCCAATCTGACTATTTACTGGAAGAATCACACCCTCACTATCCATGAATTCATTGACCATTTGAAGGACCTCTTCCCCTCCCACTTGGCTGACACCCAATGGCAAAACTCCCTTTTCCAGAAACCAACTGCTCCTTTCCCAAGACATACCCATGTGAATGTGATCAACAACTCCCACCTTTTTAGGTACAACAATTGGGAAGAGGAGTTGGACTACCTCACCCATGCCAATGACAACAGAGTACTCCACTGAATCCTCCAATGCAGATCTTGCATCATTCTCCTAGGATCCCCCATCATTAAGAAACTCACCTTGGCCACCAAACTTGCCATAGCTGCAGAGAAATCCAAGCTGAAACCTATGCTCACTCCAGAATATTCACAGTTTACCTCAGTCTTCTTGAAAGAAGCCACAGATCACATTCCTCCCTCTCAACACTATGATCACAAGATCAACCTTAATGAGTTGTTTACCCCAAAGATTGAAAAGCTTTACCCCTTATCCCCTGATGAGAGGAAAGCCATGGAGAATTTCCTAGATGAAAATCTCAAATGTAGAAAGATCCACCCCTCAAATTCACCCCAAGCAGCCCCCTTCTTCTTTGTCAAGAAGAAGGATGGCAGTCTATAACTATGCCAAGACTACCAATACCTCAATGAACATACTGTCTGTGATGCCTACCCACCCCCCCTGATCTCAGACCTCTGAGATGTGAAGGTATTCACCAAATTCAACATCAGGTGGGGATACAACAATGTTAGGATCAAAGATGGCCATCAATGGAAAAGCTGCCTTCATAACTCATGAAGGCCTCTTTGAACCTACCATAATGTTCTTTGGCCTCACCAACTCTCCTGCCACCTTCCAGCGATTCATGAATGACTCCTTTAGAGATATGATTACAGAAGGATGGTTGGTAATCTGCATGAACCACCTTCTAATATTCTCCCCTGACAAGAAAACCCATGAAGAATGAACCAAATGAGTTCTTCAGTAGATGACCAAGCTCAACCTCCATCTCAAGGTAGAGAAGTGTAACTTTGCAGCCAAAGAAGTTGAATACTTCAGAATGATTGTCCATCCCAGACAAGTCACAATGGATCTGGTGAAGCTTGATGGAATTGTGATCTGGCCTGCTGCCCAGAAGGTCAAGGAAGTATGATATTTCCTTGGCTTCACCAACTTCTACTGTAGATTTATCCCAGATTACTCATCTGTTGCACAACCCCTGACTGATCTCATCAAAAAGAACCTTGCCTGGGATTGGACCCCTGCCTGCCAGTAGGCATTTGACTGTGGAGTCCAGTCAAACCATGATAGCAACCCACACAAAAGATATATTACAAGATATGCAAGAAACCCAAACCCTCCCTCAAACTTAGCTCATTACCTAGGTGACTGTTGATGAATGTGAAAGTGGTAGTGCCAATAAAGGATAGATAGGCCTTTGTGGAAGGAGATGCACATATGGGCAAATCACCTCAATATTAATGTATGACACTGAAATCAGTGAGGTAAAGTACATTACTCCCTACATCATAGCTAATGACTTATCAAATATCTTGTATTTGCCATCCACAGTGTGATCAAGTTTATTTCATCCAAAAAATGTACAATGTATCTGTTGGAGAAAACACTTGGTAACACAACATCATAGAAAATGGTTACAGTAGCATTCTAAGGGAGAAGCAAGAACAAATGCAAATGCTCAATTAGTGAGATACTATATTTTTGCAGTTCACTTGGATATCTACATTAGCAAAGAAGAGAGGAAGGTTATAACAACATATGAGGGTCATCAATCCCATATTGTTAAAGCTACCCATTGCAGCTTTCTGCTTCTTGCTGTCCACAACCTCATATAATGATTCACTTGGTGGTCAGCCATATCAGGTATGAAGATGTTGCAACTCTGATCAGGAAACTTACTACTTTTGTGATTCTTGTCCAACTATATTGATCTGTGTTTTGGAAATAAAATATATCAGCTCATAGAAAATTGAACAATTGCCAGCAGACTGCTGGTCACAGTGGCAATAATGGAAGTTTCCATTTGTGGTTTTGTGAATTTCAGCACCTGCAGCAAGTTGTCACCAATAAGAGTTTCCCCTAAAACATATAAGGCATCACTGGATGAGAAGTGCTGAATAGGATTGGAGGAGAAAAGGTCCATGATGTGTTTACAAGTGGTCTGTTGTTGTCATGTCATTCACCATCATCCAATACATCTCTGACTGATTGTACTTGCCTGCTCTGTTGTCCTGGATAGCTTGTCAATGAGTTGTGATGCTGGGTAAAAGATGGCTACAGCCTCTACAGTTGCCTCTGCCTCTACCCATATAGATCCTGCTCTTTTTATATGTTGCTTCAATGAATTTATGCTCAAATATCTTGTGGGGTTACAGACTGGCATACAAAGAAACCCTCCTCATTTCTGGTCAGTATCACCTTCTTTCCTTGAATCTTGAAGGTGGATACTTTGATGCAGTTTTTGACATGACTGGTATAGAGGCCATAGTTCTCAAAGACTTGTTTGCAAGTTTTGCAAGCAAAAAACATAATAATGTGAGATGGTGAAGAAGGAAGAAATCTGACTATCTGCAAATTATTGGACTATAGGAAAGCCTTTTAAACTCCTCTTGAAATGATTGCTTCTTTTGGAAATTAGATTGCTCTAGATTGTTTTTGCAGTAGATATTGGACTTGCTTGCATAGTTTGTTAATAAGCTATGTCTTGATTATGTGTTGGTGGAAATATTGTCAATATCAGGACTACATTTTGATAGCCTTGTGTCACATTCATGAGGATTAAGGATTGCATTCAGTAGTCATCCCTTGCATTCATTAGGATTGGAATTGCATTCACTGACTTTGTGTTGCACTCATCAGGATTGGAATTGCACTCACTAGCTTGCATTGCATTCAGTGGCTGTGCATTGCAGTCATGCATGTAGTGATTGTTCGATGCACAAGTCATTGATGAGCTTTGCAACCAAATGCAATTGAATGCAATGGTCCACTGGTACTGGAACCCCAGGTTAGAATATTAGGTGGTATAATGTAGTAAGACATTTGTGACTTGTGTCACTTACAAATCATACCCAATATGAAAAATAAGGAAATACATAATAATATTTGAAACAACATTCTATCCCAGGATATCCACAAACTGTACAAGCAAAGTTGTAGTAGATAGTAATTAAAGAAACTTTGTCTCTAAAAATAATCCATGTTTTGCCACAATGTCTCATGACAGCCAACTCTTTCTAAATAGGGTAAAAATGCAAAGTATATTCATAGCAATTTAAAATAGCAGTATATGTAAGATATGGCCACAGATATATTACAGGATACCATAGGGCATTGTGTGTAGGACCTGATGTATTGATCCCACCTAATAAAATTGCTCCACAATTTCATACTCTAGGAAAGTAAATACATAAGTAGCATATGGAAAGTAAGGATGAAGAGATGTCCACATGGTGTCAGTGGGAAATATGTAGCTATATACAACCCCAATATAGTAGGTATCCAAGAGATGGGCCAGTATTCTGCTCTGCTCCACAATTTAAGAATTTGTATTTTGCATTTGATCAGATGTACAATTTTACTGTGACTAAATATTACTATCAAAGGAAACAAACACAGTGGGTCATGTGACTGTGGGACTATTAAGTGTCTGCTAAAAAAAGAATTGCTATGATTGGTCCACAGGAAGCTGGGAAAAACTTCAAAATAAAATAATGGTGGCAATGCCCCATTGGCACAGGATGTCAGCCATTAGATTCCTCCAGAGCATCCAGTTTCCATAGGCCAACCACTGGATCTTTGGATTTGAAAGTGAAAGATATGCCAACATTTACAATGAGCTCTCCATTATTGTGATCAAGCATGTAGTCCCAGTTTAAGCAAGAGAGATTACACTTGAGGGCTGCCTTGGGAAATACATACTCTCCTCCATGACCATCTTTGGTGAGCAGCTTGATGCCCTTTCCCTCTACAACAAAGAAAAAAGAGCCATATGTGGCACAATCTGCTTCTTTCAAAATGAGCTCTTTCATGATGTTCTGGATGTCAATGAATGCTTGATTAAAGAGGGGCAGTGGCTGCTAACTCCATAAAGAGCCTCTTTGCTTGCATCTTCCTTCTTCCAAGGTCTGTGACATGTAGGGTGTCCATCCATTGGCAGCTTGCTTTTCAATAGCAGAGAGAAAGATCTTCTCCCAGAAAGGATCCAGTATTTCCTTTGGGATTATATTCATATGTCTTCCTGTAAAGGGACTGCAATGCATCATTTGAGGAAAGAAAATGTAGCCTGATAGGCAATGGCCAGTGGAAGAGGCAAGCTGTCCAATCATGGCATGCAGAATATTGTTGAGTGGAAACTTCTTTGTGTTACAGTTTTACTCACAACAATGGTACTCCAACCAGGGACACTACTTCACAGGAGGTCTTGACGACAACCAAGTTGAGGTTGATGTCAGCAATGACAACGAGAGAGAGAGTAAGTGTGGAAGCAAGTAGTATGAGGGAAGCCATATTTCCAAGGAATGAGAGTCTCACTGAAGATCTCCTGCAGAGCAGAGAACCCAGGGTATGAATGAGTAGATTCAAGTTAGAGAGCTATTTGAGCTCAGCTCGAATACTTATACTAAGTACAGTGGTTTAGGGCTGGTCTAAAGAAATAGCCCAATAAGGTAAGAGAACTCTAGGGTAGGCATAACCATGTCAGAGACATGTCATGTCACGTAGCACGTGATGAAGGGAGAAACTGGAACAGGTATAATAGGATCAATAGATTGGGTGATCTATGATCAACAAGGCTGTCTGGTTGAGGGCAGGTGTCAGAGTCTACAATCCAGAGGCTGTATCTCGTATGATCAGGGAAGATCCAGGGAAACTCCAGGGAGGATTCAGTCCTTGTGTTACACGGAAACATAATGTCCAGGGGGATGTCCAATCACTAGGTGAGATCCAGAGTCCTTGTGATGAAAGGGAACTCATCGTCCAGGAGAATGTCCAGTCTAGAAGCAAGAGCCCATCTGAGGCGTAAGGCCAGGGATTGTCCATTAGGTGAGAGAGAGGTAGCTGCAAGTCTTGATCATCAAATATGATCTGGTAATACAACAGGAAATCATGGAAGGGGATAACTGGGGGAAATGTCATGGCAGGGTCATGGGAAGGTCACAGGTGATACCAGGTCACAAAAACCATAACACTTTGATAGCCATTTAGTTTGGTGTTCCAAAGTGTGTTGGTCTTCTTCTGACTGAGGAATGAGAATGTCAATATAGACATGATTAATTGTGCTTCAGGATTCCAGGCTTGCTACTATAGATGGAAGTTAAATACACCCCAATGCTGTTCTTGCATACAAGCTTCCTGGTAGTCCAGATGATACTGTCTATGTCAATTGAAATCTCAATGTCATCTGCAGAAATATTGATCTTGTCTTGCTCAAGACCAACATGGACATACTTCTCTCCTTCAGCACAAATAGGAAGACAACCATGCACAAACATATTGTGACCATGCTTGCATCATTGATTAATGTCAGGAGAATCACCTGCATATGACAACATCTCTATTGCACTCATGGTCATGATCTCCAAAGTCATCCAAGTCATCAACATGTGCTTGATCTGGTCATTGTTTGGGCTAGCAAGCTCACCCGGTCATCCACCAAGCCATTATATATCTTCCTGAGTGGGACTTGAAGAATCCATATCTCCTATGGTGGCCATCCACCAAGCCATCATCACCCTGAGTGTGACTTAAATGATCCATGTTTCCTATGGTCATAATGTGGTCCATGCTCAAGAAATTGCTGTCCTTTATAGGCATTGAGGGACACTGGTTGTGAAAGTCTGGGAAAATATTGAAGATTTTCCAATTGCCAATCCTTGACCTGCTCACATGAGGCTTTTGCTACATTGGACATTTGTTGCTGGTAATGGTTGGTAGTTTTGGAACAAACATCTATGGCATAGGCCAAGGCAGGGCAATATGCTCAATGCAAGTGTGTGCCATTGAGTATTCTGTGACCTTCAATCAGGGGAAACAAGGCCTTGGCTCTGTCTTGACCATCCTGTTGAGGTTTCTGATCTATCTGCTAATAGCCCTGGTTCTGGTCCTCCTGGTCCTCCATGCATTTCTGGTTCCTATTGAGGCACTTCACAGACTCTACAATGAAAGTCTGGCATTCTGGATAGCCAGCAGTTTCTAGCCAGAGTCAGGGAATGCAGCAGTCAATTGTCCTACTCCTATCTCCACCAGGCCACATCTGTCGTATTGTATGATTCTCCAGCTCTAGATAATTCCATCAAGGGGGTTGTTCAACCATGAAGTGCATGTAATCCAAAAAGCTAGTCATGCACTGTTGCTGAATTGCCCCAAGCATGTTCAGCCTTAGCATATGATCACATGGAATTGAAGGACAGGCTGTGAGTCATTCTGACAACATGCTCTATGTCTCCTCAAGGCCATCCTCCATGTAGTGTTTGATGACTGCACAAGCAATGGATCCACAATCATAGCCATTTTGCCTCCAATCTCTGGTAATTACAAAGACTGTCTGGGATTCTGATGCATTTAAGTTCCAATAATGAAGGTTGGCTATAATCTGCCAATGTTCTGGTGCTCTTCATGCTTTCCAGTCTGGGTCATTCACTAATCTTCCTTCCAAAGACATAGGCAGTGTGGTGAGTATAGTCAAACACCACAGCAAAGTAATGGGATGATTTCAAGTTGTGGACAAGAAATGCCACAGGAATCATGAGACATGGTTCACTCATAGGCACATGATGAGTATACCTGTAAGCCTGGATATCCATGTCATCAATGTGAAGGTCAGGTCAAAGTTGAAAGATCATGGTAAAGTGACAATGCACATTGCTGCTGCTGTCATGCCAGATGGATGCAAGATAGAAGTCACAGACAGTACTGTCCAGCAAGCATCTATTGTTGAGTGTGTTGAGTTCTGTATATGCAGTATGCCATAGGATAGCAGATGACAGGACCATTTCTGAAGGTTTATCTCAGGATAGCTCACTTGCATACAACACCTTTCCTTACTATCAATCTTTTCTTGCCTGGACATCCAGGCTGGGAGGCAAGGAGCATATGGGCTAGTATTGAAAGTTGACCAGGACTGAGATTGAGATTGTTCTTCCCATGGGAATATTTGTTGTGGAGGATCTGCAGGTGTCTTGTATTGTGGGAGTTCTATGTTGTGATCCAAATGCTCTTCTTCCAATTCTTCTTTTGAAACAGACTTTGTAGTGTGGATGCTAGTGGGTGGCCTTCAAGTATGCTGGCACTTGGGAGGTCTTCCTCTCTGCCCTGGTTTGTAATTGGATAGCATGCCAGTGAGACATGCATTTGCAGCATTTCATTATATTTGATGAATCACATACCTTGTGGTGCATGTGCTAGGAGCACTGTTGGCATTGAAAGAAACATGTGATTAGCAACAATGAAACATCATCCATGTCTGCCATTCAATGCTTGCCTTTGGCCCTATCTATAGATGTATCCAAATTGACCTTTTGGTGGGGTAACTTCCTTTTTTCTGTGATCTTCCTCTTGATTGCTTTGGTACAGGTGGCTCTACAAACAAGATAACAAACAGGCAGTCACCATTTTGATTGACCTCATTCTTTATATCAGGCACACTGGTGTGAAATATTGATCCAAGACCTTATCAAAGATAGTGCCAGTGAGGAGGGTGATGGGCCAGGAGGGGAATTGTTGTTGTTGTTCTCTGCTGATGTGAAGTGATCCAGGATTTCATCAAAGGACAGTGCCACAGAGGATGGTGATGGCAGATTTAGAGATGGCTGAGAAGGCTCATGAATTATGGATGTGGATCCAGTGGCCTTCAAACTCAAATAATTGATCCATTCATCAAATGACTGCAGATTGGATGATGGCAAAGGAGATGTCAGACTTGAGGCAGCAAGAGGGGTGGAAGACATATTCAATTTTGGCAGTTGGTGCAGGATATCATCTATAGAAAGTTTGTTATCCACCATGATAAGGATATGGTTTGTACAATGCAATTATGCCAGCTTCTGCTTCCTATATAGTATGCATCATATTATATATATATATGACATATCTGTTGTGTCATTGATCTGCAGACCAGTTCTATTAGATTAGCTCAGGATTTCAGGGGGTTAAACATGATAAATATATAGGATGGATTTCCATTGAAATTTCACCATCATACATATCTTTACAATCCCTCCAATATAGCCCCATGTAAGTAAGATATGAAAGGAGGAAGGTATGGCTAAGTTGAGAATGGTGGATCCTGAAGGCCAATTCTGATCTTGCAGATTTTAGCATCACTTTCCATTCAACAAGCTTGTTCTATCAAATGAGATGAATATTTATAGAAGCTGCCTCCATTGAGTATATGCATTGCTTCAGAGTGATAACAATAACCTGAATTTCACATTATTTCTATTTCCTTTGAAGCTGATGAGGTCATAATCCGCTTCCATGATGCTGCACCATACTGTGATGGAATGAGGCCAGGAAGGCTATACTGGTGGTGTAGAATGGAGCCTATTATCTCACAAGGGGAAACAACAATACAAAATAGGAAACTGTCCAACAATGTTATCATTCTCAAGGCAAACATGCCTGTGACAACAGTGTTGTAAATGCAGTCCAAATTGGATGTGGTGTAGTCCCTAACCATATATGGTACTATGCATTATACAGACAATGCTGATGCCTCTTTACAGGCTATATCCATTTAGCTCTTTTCATATAACCTTGTTGTTGGTAGCACAAATCCATTCTGTGTGACATTGTCCACTTGTACATTTCTGCCATGGAGGCTGGTGAAATAATGACCTAGTCTTTCTATTGTCTTGTTCAAGGCAGTCTATGATTGCAAAGAACATGGGATTCAGTGACATTGGAGTGGCAAGCCAGCTATGCCTGTCTTGGAGTGTGTAGTTGCTATAATATATGTGAGCTCCTCCACGTTGTATGCAAGCTGCTTTATAATTTTCATGCCTTCAACCATCTGAATGCACAGTGGGACATGAATCAGTCCATGGGAATGTGATACAATTTCACAGGAACATGGGACATACTTGAGCATGCAAGACTGTGTTATCTCTATCACATAGAGCAGTGAGATCATTGAGCCAACTGAGTAGATTTGATGCCTGTGTAAGCACATACGCCTGCTGCTCTGTATTCAGAATAGCCAGAGTATTACTAGGCCCTGCATAGCCTCTTGTTGTACAGCAGTGGTTTGTTTCTGTGGGCAAGTGGTACCCTGATTTCTTCACTGAATACCACTTTACCCAGCATGTCTTCCTCTATCAGCTTCCTGCTCTCCCTCCACATTGGTTTTTGTTCACTATGACCTAATGGTGAGTGTGACAGATTGAAAATCATAGGGAGAGGAGGGGTCAGTGTTCACTACAGCCTCTATATCACATGTGTCATCTTCATCATTCACAGCCCCCTTCTGTCCTTTATTTCACACTGTAGTTGGTCTCCTTGTTGTGTCACCTACAGAGGACCCACAAACACTAGATGCATCACTGTTCAGGTTTTCTAAAGTTGGAATGCATTTGTATTGTATTAAAGGGGCAACAGTTATATTGATTGCTGTACTCACTGATGGAGGATTTCACAGACCTTGTTCTACTTCATAAGGTCATGGTGATCAGAATTGTTGGAGGATTATCCAGGGTATCTATCAATGCTGGTGATTGAGTAGCCAGTGGGAATGGACTGATAGAGGGGGCTTCATGGGGAAATGGGAGAATAGAGGGAGGTGATTGAGGGGGGTTTTGGTCAGCATGTTCATTGATGTTGCTAATTGAGTGGCCTGTGGGAAGTGACTGATAGAAAGGTTCCCAAATGATGGCAGAGAAAATGATGGGGATGATGATGGAGCAGTTTACCTGCAACAATGGTACTCCAACCAGGGACACTACTTCACAAGAGGTCTTGATGACAACCAAGTTGAGGTTGATGTCGACAATGACAACAAGAGTGAGAAATCAGGGAAGTGAAGTAGTATGAGGGAAGCTGCCTCCCAAGGAATGAGAGTCTCACTGAAGATCTCCCGCAGAGCAGAGAACCCAGGATATGAATGAGTAGATTCAAGTTAGAAAGCTATTTGAGCTCAGCTCAAACACTTATACTAAGTACAGTGGTTTAGGGCTGGTCTAAGGAAATAGTCCAACAAGGTAAGAGAACTTTAGGGGAGGCACAAATGTGTGTAAGGCACATCACATCACATATCACATGATGAGTTGGGAGAAACCAGAACAGGTATAATAGAATCAATGATCAGGTGATCATGGATCAACGTGGCAATGCTCGGATGATGTAGGATCATGAGGCAGTGTGTCAGAAGATCTAGGATCTGAAGGCAAAGTGCCAAGCCCAACTGGGGAGGTTTGGATCAGGGAAGATCCAGGGAAACTCCAGGGAGGATCCAGTCCT
This sequence comes from Boletus subluridellus, assembly GCA_038092575.1. Classification (NCBI taxonomy): domain Eukaryota; kingdom Fungi; phylum Basidiomycota; class Agaricomycetes; order Boletales; family Boletaceae; genus Boletus; species Boletus subluridellus. The sequence goes on along the minus strand of JBBPQN010000059.1, from coordinate 13,120 downwards.
TGTGTTGCACAGGAATGCAACATCTGGGGGAATGTCCAGTCGTTAGAAGCAAGAGCCCATCCAAGGCATAAGGCCGGGGATTGTTCATTAGGTGAGAAAGGGGGTAGCCACACATCTTGATTGTCAAATATGATCTGGTAATACACTGGGGAGGAGGAGGGGAAGGGAGTTGAGTGATGCCAGGTCATGAAAATGGTCCAGGTGACACCAGGTCACAAAAACCATAACACCTAGCTCAGGACTATCATATCAGCTGTGATACTTGACAGAGTTCCTCTGATATGACCCAAACAAGGGGCTCAGGTTTGGACTGTGTGGATATAATACTAGTACATCAAATTGATTTGATAGTAATAACCCACCCACACCCTGCATACTTGGGCTACCATCTTGGCTGGGTGCAGAAACCGTCACCGATTCAGGTGCATTTAGCTGGGTCATGGATTGAGTGGCCCACTGTTAAGTACAGGCAAACTCTGAGGGGAGAATGAACTCCAGAACTCTGAAGTTGTCTATATGGACAGGACTTGGCTTCACCGTATGTGGTGCACCCTTGTCAAGAGTCTTGTTGTCCCAGAATTTACTGAGGGGTCAGAGTTGGACTTAAGACATACTAGACATCAAGTCAAGCGGAGGTTTACAGAGGAGAGAGTCTTTGAGACTCAAGCGGAGAAAAGGAGTTAGACTAAGTTGATATTTGAACTAAGGGAAAGTACAGGAGTTACAGAGGTTTATATACTATGGAGTTGTAGGGAATTACTAATGGAGTGGAGCTGGTTTGTAAGTAAGGAGTCAGAGGTAAGGTAAAGCCGGAGCTGTGTTCCTAAGCAGAACACAGGTTCGGAGGAGAACATGCAGCAGGACTAGTATTTATGGAGATCAAGAAATGGAATGTAACTCATATTGTAAGTCATATGGACAGAGTCCGAAGGTCAGGGGTTGCATCTCTAGCAAGAATGTGCTGGAGTTCATATGTACAGAAACGGAGTTGGTCCAGAGGACCAGGGTTGGACTTACAGGATTTCCAGGATATGACACCCACCATGGAGAACGACCAGTAGAGAAGTCTTCAAAGGGAGACAGAGGTGATTGGCTGGCCTTTTCAGTGGGTGGTGGACAGGATGCTAATGGTGATGGAGCAGCATATTTGCTAGCCTGCTCATCTGGATTCCTCATGGATATGGATGATCGTATACAGTACTACTGCACCTACCTGACTCTAACCCATCCTCAATCCCTTCTCCACTTTTTTTTTCTTTTTTTCCTTGCAATCTCACCTCTTGCTTTTTCATCAGAGGAGGACATATAACATATATCTAGACTATCATATCACCTGTGATATTTTTGAAACTTTGTCTGACATGAACTAAAGGAGTTTAAGTGTGGGTTTGAAGGATATGATCCATGTACATTAAATGGGTTGGTGGAAGACCCATCCATGACCTGGGCAATTAGGCACCATCCTGGCTAGACATGGGGAGCAGGTCATGCACCACAGCTCTGGCTGGATAAGCACTATGAGTGTTGAGCACTGGAGACATTCATTGGATACCAGTATTCAGTCATTGGTGACCACCTACATGCTGTCCTCCAAGGCTTCTGAAACCTTGGTGGTATTGTCTCTGTTACATTTTGCATTACTGCACTGTGTCCATTTATGTACATTAATTAATCAACTGATGATCATTCCCCATATGCCATGGCCCTGTCTGTCCATGACACTGATGTCCAATGCAAGCCAAGACATGGTGATGATAGTGGTGGCAGGCAGGGCCACAGGGGTTTGTGAATGTTTGGATCTGGTGGAAGGTGCACAAGAGGCCTGTGTAGAAGGAGCCTGAGAGGGATGGGCAGATGGTGTTAGACAGCTGGAATCTCACAGCTGGAGTCCACTGTCAGAAACTGGAGGAAAGTGAAGACAGTGGACTCTGACTACTGTAGGAGCAAACAACAAACAAATAACAACAACAACAACAATGTGCCACAATGTTCTAAGTATGAAAATCAAGTGCACAATCAATGATTCCAACACTCCCCCCTGATTGTGCAACTCTACTTCTCCCCTATTGGTGCAATGCCCAGCATCTGGTGGAACTGCTGCACCTTAACTCAAGCCAATGGTTTGGTGAGCAGATCAGCAGGCATCTCAGCAGTTGGGACAAAGGTGGGCACAATCTGGCCTTCATCAACCACATCTCTGAGCCAATATCACCTCAAGTCCAGTTGCTTCATCCAACTATGGTGTTCTGGATGTTTGGCAACCTGGATGGCTGACTAATTGTCCATGTGCAGCATAGATGGGCCAGAAAGCTTGAAACCAAGCTCCTGGAGCAGTTTGCACATCCAGACAATCTCCTTGCCTGCTTCACAAGCAGTAATGTACTTTGCTTCAGTAGTGGACAAGGCAATGATGGGCTGGCGCTTTGACATCCAGGACACAACACCAGTACCAATCTTGACCATGAATGTGCCAGTGGAATGACCTGAATCCTTGCATCCACCATGACTGGCATCAGAATAGACTGTAAAGAGCTCAGATGTCAATGGATCAGGTGAATAGGTGATGCCATGGTCAAGGGTGCCCTTGATGTAGCAAAACAGGTGCTTGACAGCATTCCAATGGGCAACACCAGGATCTGAGGTGAAGGAGGTGAGCTGGCCAACTGTGAAGGTGATATCAGGGCAAGAAGCACAGGAGAGATATTGGAGAGAGCCAATAGCACCACCATAATCAACAAAGTGCATGAAATTGTGATCCTCAGCCATCTTGGGGCTCTGATCACATGACAAGGACAATCCAGGTTCCATGTGGGTGGTGACAGGCTTGCAGTCCACCATGGCGAAGCGAGTGAGCATGTTGAGGCAGTACTGGCACTGGGAGATGGTGAGGGAGCACAGAGTGATCTCAATTGATCTTGATGCCAACAATCTCTGTGGTTGGCCCAGATTGCGCAATTTGAAGTGACTGCTCAGATCTGCAATGGCCTGCTTGATGGCATGCTCAGAGTGCAATGTGAAGGTCATGTCATCGACAAAGACGGATAGCATGATCTGGACATCACCTTTTGTATAGATGTAGACAGCTGCATTGGAATAGGTCTGCTTGTAGCCCAAAGACTCCGGGGTGGTGCACAGCTTGCAATTCCAGTGATTTCCGCCTTGTTTGGTGCCATAGATTGCCTTCTTCAGCAAACAGACCATTTCCTTTGCATATTCCTGTGCAAATCCCTCTGGCTGCTCCATGTAGTGAACACCCATCTTGACCCAATCACTGGCCTGTTTTGGGGCCTAGACACAAGGGTCCATGTCCCATTCTGCTTGTGTGCTTCAAGCTCCTTCAGCACAGCTTCATGCCACTGATCTGCATCCTCTTATCATAGAGCCTCTCTGAATGACCTTGGATGTGCTGTTGAGGCACTGAAAGTGGCAGCCATGTCTGTCTCTTTATCTGAGTCATCTGAGTCGTTGACAAGTTGAGCTGGACTGAGTTTCCACCATGCTCGAGGTCGCTGGTGATTTCTGTGAGGGAGTCTAGCACCTATGCCAATGGGACTGACTGGTTCAATGATTTGAGGTGGAGAAGCTGCAGGTGGCATGATAGGCACTGCTGGAGCTGATGGGGGTGCTGCCTGCTGTTCCACATGGGTAACAGGAGCCCCCCCAGCAGGTAGAACCCCGGGAACCCCAGAATCATCACTTTTGTTGTCCTTGTCACCAGGGAGATCAGGGGTAACATATGGTGTGTCCTTTGGAGGTGGATCATGCAATGCTGTGGTTGGCACTACTGGGAGAGTGCGCTCATTGAAATCAGCATGTTCTGAGATGATGGTGTGCTTCATGGCTGGATTGTAGAATTTCCAACCCTTGTAGCCATCTGGGTAGCCAATAAAGACACACTTCTCATAGTGAGGATGCAGTGCAGGATGTTTGTCCTTCTGAATATGCACATATGTAGTTGATCCCCAGACTCTGAGGTGCAAGATGTCAGGTTTGCATCCATGCCGGAGTTTGTAGGGTGTCGTATTATTGAGAGTGCCAGTGGGACATCGATTCCACACATGCATGAGTGCAGCAAGTGCTTTGCTCCAGAATGCCATGGCCAGGCCTGACTCCTTCAGCATGGCAGTGATGTGCTCAGAAAGCACTTGATTGGCACACTCTGTGACTCCATTTTGTTGGGGATGCACATGAACTGTGTGTTGGCTGTCATATCCCAGAAATCCTGTAAGTCCAACCCCAGTCTTTTGGACCAACTCCGATTCTTGTACATATGAACTCCGGTGCGTTCTCATTCAAGATGCAACCCCTGACCCCTGGACCTTGTCCATACTTACAACTCCTACTTACATACATGTTCCATTACCTCCATTTCTCTGTATTAGCTTTAGTTCTGCTTCTTAGTATCCTCCATACCTGTGCTCCACATAGGAGCACAGCTCTGGCTTTACATTACCTCCAACACCTTTACTTACAAACCAACTCCACCTCTGTTACTAATCCTTCTATGACTCCGACATATATAAACTCTCCATACTACTCCTGTAAATCATCAGTTCAAATATCAACTTAGATCACTCCTCTTCTCCCCATTTGAGTCTTGAAGACTCTCCTCTGACCTCTGCTCAACTTGACATCTAGTATGTCTTAAGTCTACCTCTGACCCTCAGTAAATTCTGGGACAACAGAACTCCTAACAAGGGTGCACCACACATGGTGAAGCCAAGTCCCATCCATATAGACAACTCCGGAGTTCCAGAGTTCATTCTCCCCTTGGAGTTACCCATTCTTGACAGTATATTCGAACTGTACTTGTTACAAGTCTAACCTATGGCTACATGCACTACTAGATCCCAAACCCATGCATGCCCTAGGCACAAATCCTCTGCCATCTCCCAGATATAACCCTCTCAGCATTTTTGGAAGCAGCCAACAAGGCCCAGAACTCGTCAGCCAATTCCAGGGCTTTTCTGCCTGACACACCCCAGGCTCCGCTTCTCAAGCACATCCTACTCCAGAGTCCCCTACTCCAGGAGCACACATCATCAAACTTGAACTTGACAAAGATAGGAGCAAAACCTCCACTCAATCCAGTCACTGCTCTGACCACAGAGCATAAGACCCCCATTTCCCCGATGACAGAGATGCTCTGGGAGATCCTGACTTTCCTGGAGATGACACATTCAATGATGATCCCAACTTCCCCAGCAATGATGATGACCTGCCTAATAACTCCAACAACAAGCATGTTCCATGAGATACCCTTGTGTTATATGGCTGCTGATTGCACACTGTGCGATCATTTAGAGTTGTGGCACATATTATTTGTGTTTATTGTTGTTATTGCTACAGCCTGTAAATCCTGCGAGTCCCATGTCACTTCTCCTTAGTTTCTGACATCGGACTCCAGGTATGTTTCCTGTCCATTGTAGGCATACAATACAGTTTCTGACATCGGACTCCAGCTGCATTGTTCAGCTGTCTAACAAATAGGTCGTCCATGAAGGCCTGGAAGGTAGCCAGGGAATTACACATGCTGAAGAACATAGCTGTTGGTTCATAGAGACCAAAAGGGGTGATGAAAGCTGCTTTCCACCTATCTTCTGGTTTAATGAGGATATTGTTATACCCCCTATCATACATCAAACTTGGTGAAGATGGAGGATCCTTGTACCCAATCCACAAGAGCGCAGATGAGTGGGAGGGGATACACATTCTTGATTGTATGTGTATTAAGATACCTGTAGTCCTGACATGGTCATAGCTTTCTGTCCTTTTTCTAAATGAAGAAGAACAGGGAGGCTTGGGGAGATTTTGATGGGGTAATCTTCCTAGATGCTAGGTGTTCGTCTATGAACTCCTTGCAAGTGAGTTGTTCTGGAGGAGACAATGGGTATGTCTTGGCTTGTCAAGGCATGAAGGTGTCTTGTAGTTTGATGGTGTGGTCATAGGGTCTAGATGGGGGAAGTTTGGTGGAGTCCTTCTTCTTGAAGACATCAGTGAAGTCTTTGAATGGGGAAGGGAGTTCCACTTTCACAGTTCCCTCTTTCTGAGCTAGGGTGGTGGATAGTGTGGTTTTCCTCAGGAGGAGTTCTGGGACTTTCAAACTGTATTGCGTATGCAATACATGAGCATGGAGTATGGGTTTCTGTTGTGAGAAAGACATCTTCAGATCTTTCTTGATGTTTGTGTCTTCATTGACACCTAGGTACTTCAACAAGTATCATTGGAAGAGAGCTTGGGGGTGGTTAAAATATCTCTCCTTGTACCACTGGGGGTCTATGGTCACTTGTCCATTAGACCAGTCTATTGTTGGATTGACCACCCATAACCAGGGTAGTCCTAGTATTAGATCATCCTTTCTGCAGTTGAGGATGAAAAAGTTTCATTGTTCCAGTACTCCATCCATGTTGAGTATGGCTGAGACCTTGTGAGTGATGTCTCCTGCTTGATTTAGTGACCCATTCACATTCCAAGCTTTGATTGGATGGGGCAGTGGAACAAGGAGGATTCGGTGTTCTTTGACTACCTGTCAAGAGAGAAAGCATCCTGTTGCCCCACTGTTGATTAATGCATTTAGGCCAATGATTTTTGTTGTGTGTTTATTCTGGATCAAGATGGGGATGTGAATAGAATTACATTTGGATCCAGAAATAAATACAGGCGCAATCATGACGGAAGGAGATGATGTTGGTCCATCCCTTCCTCCTAAAAATGTGAAGTGGGCATTTCTTGAGCAGGAGCTTCTCCTAGATCAAGAACATGAATATCTTCTTCTCCCCATACCTCCTTGGTGTTTGGGAGAAGTTCCCCTCTCTCGTCTCTGTTTGCCTTGAAGGCAGCTTTGAGAACCCAGAGGATCTCATCTTGGTCTGAACACATTTTCAGACTCTTGATGTAGGACTCCAACAAATCTTCTTTTGAAGGAGTATTTGTAATGGTATGAGTTTGGACACCTTGTGGAGGAGGTCCAGTTCATAGGTGTTTTTTGAACATCCTGTCTTCTTGCATATGAAGCATTGTTTTTCCCTGGAAAGACGAGCTCTTTCTTCCAGGGAAAGAGTGAGTCGGTCCATGTCAATGGCATTTGGATTGTGATGAGTCCATCCTCCTACTCTTCCAGCAGGGAGTTGAGGGATTCAATCCATATCCCTGATCTGTGCTAGGCCACTTTCTATCTCTGCCACTTTGTTATAGATGTCCTCTATTTTCTCCATGATTTTGAGAATGTTGGTGAGTGTCAACTGTTTGGCAATTTTCCTGTCAAGTCCTTGGAGGAACCATTCTTGTAAGGCTCCTCTCTCCTTGATTCCTGCTTGGGTAGCAAGAACCACAAACTTGGCAAGATACTTTTCGAAGCTGTCCTTATGACTGGTGTCCTGTCGTAAGGAGGCAAGTTCTACTCTGGCATGTGATGCAGCGTCATAGGGGGAGAATGTGGTGGTGAAGGCTTCTTTTACATGGGCATAGTCTTTCTCTCCATTAGGGATGGTCTGATCTGTGAGTTTGATCAGCCATGCTTCTGCAAATGCTTTGCCTCTTCCTTTGGGCATGCGGTTTAACAGTATGAGGGCTTTTGCCCTGTCTGTTAGGTCTGGGTGGAGGGAGAAGTATCTGTCCATTCCTAGGAGCCACCTATTGGCATTCTTTCCTTCTCCCAAGAAGTCTTCTGGGAGAGCTGCTTTAACATCTTTGGTCATGTCTTCATTATCTTCTTCTTTGTTGCCTCCTATAGGATAGTCTGGATCTGGTTCTGGGAGAGGAGTGGGGCGTGGGTGGGCTGAAAGGTAAGCCTCCATGTCTGCTCTGGTAAGGATGGTCCTTTCATATGTTCCTCCTTCTGATTCCACTGTTTTCTCTTCAGGGATAGAGTACTGAGTGAGACTGGTGGGAGGATGTGAACCAACTGAGGATGATTGAGAGAGAGCAGGTGAGTTCCTCCTAGGGAGGTGACTCATGGTAGGGTTACTTTGAGAGGACCCAGACACTCATCAAGGTTCTGGGGTGGGGAGGGGAGAGAAGGTGGAAGACTGTGTGGGTGGGTGTTATGGTTCTGTGACCTTCCCACGACCCCATGCCCTGGCGGCACCATGACTTTTCCCCTCACTTCCTCATGGCCTCGCCATTGTATTACCAGGTCATACTCGATGATCACAACTCGCAGCTACCATTCCCCTTCGTAATGGACAATCCCCAGCCTTATGCCTAGGATGGGCTCTTGACTCAAGACTGGACATTCACCCATGAACGATGAGTTTCCCTTCATCACAAGGACTCTGTGGATATCACCTAGTGACTGGACATTCCCCCGGACGTCTATGTTTCCATATAGACACAAGGACTGGATCTTCCCTGGAAGTTCCCTGGATCATCCCTGATCTGACTCCCGTCAGTTGGGCTGTGGCTCATTGCCCCACAGATCCGAGATCTCCTGAGCATTGCCTCGTTGATCCTACATGCTCCAATACCTGCCTTGGTGATCCATCATCACCTGAGATACAGCCTCTGGATTGTAGACTCTGATGCCTGCCCTTAACAGGACAGCCTTGATGATCCTAGATCACCCGATCTTTGATCCTACTATACCCGTTCCAGTTTCTCCTGGTTATCATGTGACATGCAACATGACACATCTTGGACACAGTTATGCCTGCCCTAGATTCCTCTTACCATATCAGATTAGACCGGCCCTAAACCACTGTATTAGTATATAAGTTCGAGCTGAGCTTGAACGTCTCTCTAACCTGAATATACTCATTCGTACCCTCGGTTCTCTGCTCAACAAGAGATCTTCGGTAGACTCTTCAGTTCCTTGGACCAGGTGGTCCTTGTATACTCACTTCCACACACTCTCTCTCTTGTCGTCATCTTCAAGACCTCTTGAAGAGTAGCGTCCTTGGTTGGAGTTCTAACGTTGCAGGTCAAATCGTAACAGTGGGTGTGGTGGAGATATACAACGTTCCTCATTGTCCTTGTGTTGTTCTCCTGAAAGGAGCTGCATAAGATTGATATGCCTCATGTTGACCTAGTGTTGCTGCATCCAGTGGGGAGGTTGGGCTAGGTAGCACCAATGAGTAGAAACTTGAATCTTTTGTTACAACTGGCGTAACAATGGAACACCAACACATAGTTGGAGTTCAACCTGAGACTCTTCTCAAACAGAGATAGAGTCTTCCAACATTCCCTACATTGGTTGACAATAGATTGCTCTCATGAGAGAGACAATCACTAGGTGAAAGAGAAAGCAAGAGAACTGGTGAGAGAGCTGAGCCAGCAAGTGAACTCCAAAGTACATGGTAGATTGTGTAGGTTCAAGTTAGAGAGTAGGTACAGGCAGAGACTGAATATATATACTGCCTAGAGTCAGTTAAGGGCGGGTGAGTTGGAGTCTGAATATAACATAAGGGGAGGCACTATCATGAATGTGAGATAAGAAACACATTGTGTATAAAAGGCATGTGACAGCAGAGGGCAGTGTCCTTGGAAGTAAACAGAAAGAGGGAAGAATCACTACAGAACAGAGAAAAATGGAACAGGGGAAATAGGATCAATAGGAGGCAGTGTCATCAGAAGGGAATGGGTTAGGAAAGCTGTCCTCAAATGCAGAGTCTGACACTGCATATTCCTGCAAAGAGGTGATGATGTTGTCCCAGAGGGACAATCCCAGATAGTCCAGTGGAATAACAGGGGAAAAAGATGGGGGGGTGTTACCACTTGTAACAGTACATCAGTGTATTTTAGACTGAGCACAGTCCACATGGCTTGCACTTATGCACTCTGTTGATCATCACCTAATTTAGTAATATATTACATATACCTTTTATTGTTAAAAGTGGAGGTCTAGCAACACCAGAGTAGACTGGGACTTAGCTGCTGTATAAGATGGGTGAAAACAACTGTATTTACCTAGCAACACCAGAATAGACTGGGGCTATGGTACATTAGTCTAAGAGTAGGTATTAAGAAGGTCCCAACTCACCTCAGCTGCTGCCCAAGATGGGCAAAAACAACCAAGGTATTCAGGAGTGAAGTAAAGAGATTAAGTAGTATGTGGTTGAGGCACACTCATATATTGATAAGTACATATCAGGGAAGAGAAGTTGAATAAAGGTTATGATAATGGATATATAAAGGAGGTATTGCCTAGCAATTTCAATTCATATGGCATATATACTTCTGGAAGTACTGGAACAACCAGAAGTCATATTGGAATCATAGGAAGCATGGGAACCTCCAGAAAGGCTATTTCAGGGTCAGGTCAGTGGTATATGGACTATGATGTCATCCAATGATGTATGTACACATTTCCTGAAGGTGCAAATTCACTGGTGTCTCAATTTGTACATTTCAGAGATACTTGTTGGCAAATAGATAGTTGTTGTAATTGGAACTATCATATACACACAAATTCATTTCCTACTATTTGTGCAATTGGTCAACACACATGGGTAGTGTATACACTCTGGTTCCACCTATACATACCTTGTTACAATCTTATTGTGGTTCACAAGAAGAGTGATGGGTGATTTGGTGGACTTGTTGAAAGTACATACAGTATTCATGATCTATGTACAATCTGTGTGTTCCCTCTCACCAATCATATGCTCCAGTCTTTGCAGGCTGAGTAGAATTTGTGAGAAGTAAAACCACTGCAAATATATTATCTCTTGAAGTAGCTCATCCATAGTATTCCTTCCATTTAAGGAAGAGGACCCCAACACATGATTGGAACCACAGGATTGAGCTGCTGCTATAGGAGACAACACAGATGGAGGGATTGGCTGGGAAGTGGAGGGCAGAATTGCAGCATCAGTCACACTATCAACGTCAACAGCTGAGGTGACAGAAATGGAAACAGCATGAGAGATAGGAATGGAGGCAGGAATAGATGGAAGACCTTTGGCAGTGATGTTAGGGATGGCACTTGAACAGTGAGATGAATCCTCCCCAGCTTGCCAATACAACTGTTAAACTGATCCATTCAAAAGATCTCTGAGAACATACTCACTGCCTCACAGTCTCACAACATGGCTTGGTCCTGCATCCACCCCATCATCATCTTGCCTATCCATCAATATATCTATATCAGCCCCTAATTCCATCAGATCCAACTTGTTGACCTCCTCTGAGTCCTCATTTAAAGATTCAATTTGGTGAATAATTTGAACCCATTTCTTCTTCTGTCTCCAATAGGATTTGGAACTGTCCTTGTATGAGAGTTGCATTGTCTCACACATCCTGCGGTGCTTTTCACATTGACAACACCATGTGGTCTTCAAAACCTTCTGGTTTAGCACATAGCTAACTTCACATGGCTAATAAAATTATAGATGGATATGATATATGAGACTGTCTACACAATGTGACTCAGATGCATATAATTCAAACTGATGTTGATTAGTTTGATTGATAAAAATATTGAGAATCAGTCATGGTTGGAACACATAATTTGTGCATCTGGTATAAAATAACTAGTAATCACTTTGTACTCAATGCATCTATTGGATAGCAAGCAATATAAATGGCTGGATATCTGTGCAATCCATATGGATAGGTAGATGAGTCAGCTAAGTGAGTAAATAGTATATTCTGCTTAATAGTATACTAGTATATATGTACATCAGCATTGGCATAGTTCAATGACTTATATATTGTATTGTATATTGGATTGTCTTGTACATCAATATATCACCTACATGCACAATAATAATAATAATATGACTATATGTACAATAGTATGATAGATTGTACACTTTATCATTATCATGAAATATACAAACAATACAACTCTATGTTGAATGGATAATTGTGCAATATATATAACATGTCAACCTATATGCAGATGTTTTGTATACTCCATGGACACTATTCTTATTAGCATATCTTAGTGTAGATTGCCATACATGATAAGATATCAGATGATACTATGTTGCACATATTATAGGATTCCTTGATTACATAAAATTGACAATTTGATCATGTTTCATATCATGTCTACAATAATAATAATAAAAGTGCCATTCTATATATTCCATAAGATCCATGATTTTTACAGAATGGATGTTTTTATCATGTCATATGTACTATTTATCATACTTTTTGAGATTGCTTATGGATGTATAATATGGTATATTGTATAGTAGTAATCTGCACACTAGTGACCTGCACATTTAATAATATATGTATTCATTGAGTGGTTTGTACATGATATGTATGTTGTGCACTGAAATGGAAAGTCAATGTGCATGTTGCAATATCCTGTGATTCTGGTATCTATATTATCAATATACTGTTTTATATTATATAGAAACAACATTTGCAATTGTTACATGTTACATGGATTATATGATTCACAAAATGTATACAGTAGACTACAAAATGCTACAAGAATCTTTGTTTAATCCTAACCTAATTGTAAAATTGCACTAGAATGAGACCACTCTAGATATGCATGCAAATAAGATATCAAACAATAAATATAAATATTTAAGGATGGTAAATGTCAATGAATCACCAAAATTTCTGATAAATCCACAAAAATATTCAGAAAAAAATCATGTCATTTTATATATTTAAATTTCAATGTCAGCAAGCCAGTTGGTGTCAGAAATATGTAATGAAGCATTTTGGTTCCAGTGGCAGTATAGAGTATGCAGAGATGCTTTGCCAATTCCAATAATGATATTCAAATATAAATTGTAGATTATATCTTAATAGCTAAATATTCAAAAGAATTGTTGATAAATATATCACCTAACCTAGCCTAGATATTACTGGATGGTTCTTAATGAACAATTGTATAATAGTTAGTGAATATATATAGAGAGAGGAAGATTAAAAATCATGATTTTCTAAACTAATTCCACCTACTTCATACTTGCTTTCTCCAAAATGAGATTAAACTCATTAGGAAATGAGAGCTATATAAGTAATTACAATAGTGAATTTATCAACACTCAAATCTAAATGCCCACAGTTTAAGTAATCAAATAAACCCAGTTGTATTAGAATTGTAATTGACTAGTAGCAAATGACTAAGAGTAAATTTACACATTATAGACAGAATCTCAATTACTTCCTATATTGATATATAAATATCAACAAAGTATTCATATGTAATTAT
>JBBPQN010000058.1:0-34465 GCA_038092575.1 Boletus subluridellus | reverse complement strand
AGCCATAGGTTAGACTCGTAACAAGTGGCAGTTCGACTATACTGTTAAGTACTGGTAAACTCTGAGGGGAGAACGAACTCCAGAACTCCGGAGTTGTCTAGTGGATGGGACTTGGCTTCACCGTATGTGGTGTGCCCTTGCTAGGAGTCCTGTTGTCCCGGAATTTACTGAGGGTCGGAGATAGACTCAAGACATACTAGATGTCAAGTCAAGCGGAGGTTTCAGAGAGAGTCTTCAAGACTTGAGCGGAGGGAAGGAGTTAGACTAAGTTGATATTTGAACTGAAGGGAAATACAGGAGTTGTGGAGGTTTATATACTATGGAGTCCTAGGGGATTACTAACGGAGTGGAGCTGGTTTGTAAGTAAGGAGTCAGAGGTAAGATAAAACCAGAGCTGTGTTCCTAAGCGGAACACAGGTTCGGAGGATGCTAAGAAGCGGAACTAATACTAATGCGGAGGAACGGAGGTAACAGAAGATGTATGTAAGTAGGGTCGTAAGTATGGACAAGGTCCAGGGGTCAGAGGTTGCGTCTTGAATGAGAACACACCAGAGTTCGTAGGTACAAGAAGTGGAGTTGGTCCAGAGGACCAGGGTTGGACTTACTGGATTTCCAGGATATGACAGAAGCATGCTTTTCTGAACACCTTGGCATATGCTAAGCCTGGCCTACTGCATTTCATTTGGAACAGCAGCATGACTGTTCTATCTGTTGATGGATTTCCATTGACCATTGATCACATTTGGAAATCAACAGAGTATATCAAAGAAAAGATGGAGGGTCTCATTAAGAAGCTTACTCTATCTGTTGATTTTTCTGATATCCTTCAGTACATCAACTCTTGGATGGATCCTGACAAGCCTGATATGTGGTTTGTTGATTGCCCCAGAGAAGACCTTCCTGGTACTTCAATTGTCTCACAAGATGCCTGCAGGCCATCTGTTTTTTTGCATCAGCTCTTTGAAAGGATGGCACAGGATGGCCCCTATTTTATGATGAGTAACAGCACTCTTGTATTCCACACATGTGAGTCATTCTCAATCTGTTGTTCATGTTCTGATCACTGCATAGCTGAAATTTGGAAGTGGATCACTGATCTTGATGAGCTTGTGTCTGCCATATACTATGCCATAACCCTAACGTGGGGTGGAGGTGCTCACAGCATTGAATGTGATCACCTCTAAACATACCATCCATGGCCAGGGTGATCATCATGTATTTATTCTCAATGGGATGCTTTCCATTGTGACCACCTATGTCAAGACACCTTCAAGGCCATGGCCACCTTATTGTTCACACCCCTTCACCCTTCATCTCTCACCTGGTTGTCTTTACCCTCAGCATCCTATATCCCATTGCTGTCAAGCTTGCATTCTTTGTTATGAGGGCTCTCAAAGCCCAAAGCTACCTCAGCCATCTCCTTGTCCATCATGGCACCATCCTAAATAGCAGAGCCTTCTCCCTCGGCCTTTTCTTGAACCTTAGGAATTACTGCCAAGTAATGTACTTCATGCTCTGCTCTCTTGCTTGAGCAGACTTTGGCATGCCTGACCAAGATGACCATGATCTGGCCACAATTCATGCAAAGTTTGGTCACTTAGCAGTTGTTGCAGATGCTCACTATGGCATTCAAGGTACAAATGCCCTTTCTTCAGTATCATATACCGCTGTTCAGTCCATGCAGCACATTTCTGCCAAATGGCATGCTTGTCTAGCCATTCCTGGCTCCAGCCCCTCCTCTAATGCAAGCATGTCAATAGATGTGGACCAAGCTTCTAAGCTACTTGATGCCTTCAAGGCCCCCCTCTCCTCATTCATCTGAGAAGTAGCCCAAGAAGCATTCAGCATTTTCACCATACCATTCTTTCCCATTGGACCAGCATCTTACAGGGTTTTGGCTCTAGCCTCATCTCCTATATCAACTCTATGTTCCCAGCCTCATCTTCCCTTGTGTCCCAACAGCTACCTCCCTTGATAGTCCACCCCCAGCTGACTTCTCATGTTTGTACCCTTTTTCCTGGCACTAGAGAGTTTTCATTTAGCTTTATCAACAAGCTGAGCTTGTACAGAGCTGCCTTACCAATGACCATGTCTTGGCTGTCATGCCCACTGGAAGTGGAAAAAGTTTGGCTTTCTTTGCTGCCCCTTTGCTGAGCCCCTCCAGCATGTTCATCGTTGTGACTCCATTTGTCACCTTGACAGAAGACATGTGTTGAAGACTTGCTGCTTATCCCATCTCCAGTGGGAGATGGTCCAGTGACACAAGCCCATTTGATACCCAGCTGGTCATCATTCCTGCCCATAAAGCAGGCATGTCACACTTTGTTCAATGGGCTCAGACAAACTTGGAACAAATCTGCTGAGTATTCTTGGATAAGGTGCACCATGTCTTTGTGTCTGATTCCTACTGCTCCTGCTTCAAGCTCTTTCATTTGCTCACTCATTTGAAAAAACCAATCATGTTCCTCACAGCCACAATGCCTATTCATTCCATCCCTGCCCTTTGCCAAGTGATGATGATTTATCCATTACTCCTTCGCATCATTAGGGCTCCAGTCTCTCACCCAAACATTGGCTACTGCATCATCCATGTCAATGAGTTGTGCCTGGTGGAGAAGACTGTTGAGGTATTTCACTCCATAAGCCTTCAGCCCAACAAACATGGCATTATTTATACCACCAGCATCACCTTTACACAAGAGATTTCCCAGAAGCTTTCCATCCCTGCATATATCAGCTGTATACTGCCCGACAAACAAAAGAACAAGGAGGAAAAGTCATGCTGCTTTCTCACATGGTGTTCAGGGAAAACGCCATGGGTCACTGCCATGATATGCTTTGACAAGGGTGTTGATTTCCCAAGTGTTCACTATGCTATTATTGTGAAGCCCAAGAAGATGCTCTTCTTTTTTCAAGAATCTGGATGTCTTGGCCATAACAGCCTTGCCTCTCAGTCCATCACTGTATGGAGCACTGCACCACCCCCACTGCCTGCTGATGACCCTGACCACTGTGGAAAATATTCTATGGCTCTCTTTCTCCAGACAAATTCTTGTCAGAGACTGGCCTTTCAGCAGTTTGATTCAGGGATGCATTCATGTGCTTCCTCTTTTGAAAAAAATTTTGTGTGATTTCTATGAGGGCCTTTCCAAGGTATTTTACCCACATTCCTTTTTCATTTCCTGGCTGAGCTATCTATAGTTGAGCCAGCTTTCCATTCCATTGCCTATTCGATTCAACCTTCCTTTGATCCAGCAGCTGCTTTCTCAACCCAAAGCTGCCCCCCTCTCTATTTCTGTTCAAAGCAATGCCATGCTGATTGATCATGCATATGAGGCAGGAAAGTGAGAAATGCAAGCCCTCCATGCCATTGTTTCTCATGTCTCTGCCATGGGTTGTGCTGACTGCTGAGTTCTCGGTGAATTGCATCTTGGCCCCCATGAGCATGAATGTCCATATCTTTTCAACACCCTTTTTTCCAGTCTGCATTCCAAGAGGTAAGAAGAACATATATTTTGGCCATCTTGCTACTGCTGCTGGGTTCCTTTTCAAGCACCCTGTAGCCATCCCAGTATCAAAAGGGGTGGTCACATCTTGCCCAAAGACTGCCCTTGTCCAGAAATTCCCCACCTAATCTCCACCCTCTGTTCCTTGATTTGTGTTCATGACAATATGTAATACTAGACTGTTTCTCACTCAGATTTCTAGCATGCTATCCCTCGACCCACCCCTTTCACATACATCTCGATTTCTGCAATGGGTTACAGAGCCTGCTCCATCAGCAGATAGGGTTCTGAACTAAACCCTCCTTTTAACTGCCTTTTCTGAGTGCTTTAATAGGTAGATCTTAGCACTGCACAGTAGGAAAACAAATCACAAAACACACAATTATATATGCTACAGTAACATTGAACATCTTAGGATGATTTGTATGTTGTGCTGCTTCATTGTATATCAATTCTATGTTGTCAGCACTATGATTGAGTGACCCTAGATGTCGGAAATGTGAAAATACATTGCATTCCTCTATAGGCTAATGGAACTGATAGTAATTATCCTATAATCCAGTTTACACTGTGAAAGAATTCACTCTGGAAGTCACAGTCAAGAGATTCACAACATAGAATTGATATACAGTGAAGCAGTATAACATACAAATCATCCTAAGATGTTCAATGTAACCTTGTTTCGACTTGTTTGAAGCTGCAGTGCATGCTACTCCTTTTGCAACCCATCTGGCATCCATTCTCATCATCTTGCATGCTATTCACATCATTTCCATGCTGCAGCTTACCCTCAACAGTCTTCAATGCCCCCAACTTGCCCAAATGGCCTTCTGGTCCAATATTGACATCACCACTTTGTGATGTCATTGCAGTGCTTCACATTGATCCTGGGATACTTAGGGTTGCTTCATGAGCCCCCTGGGGCAAGCCCCTCATCGTCTGCCTTGTTCAGCTTGTCTTGAGCTCTCCAAGATGAGTTTTCATACTCCTTTTGTTCAATGTACTCAGGGATGCTTTCTGATGTGTTCTGTAGGTTCTTTGTCATGTATCTACCTTTCTCATTGCTCTCTAATGGTCCTGGTGCAGTTCTCTCATTTCCAGTTGATCCAACGCCTTGGCTTGCATGTGTGCTCTGTCCCCCCCTGAGCTTGACATTCAGAGTGTCATATTATTGTCACATGGCTGTATCTTGGGCCTTTGTGGCATAGGTGAGTCCCTGGAGGTTTGCTGGTTGTTTCCTTGTCTTATCTTCCTCCCTTGAGCTCCACATGCTGGCATTCCACACATACAGCCTTGCACTCATATCGTGCTGGGCTGGTTCAGTCAATTTTCATACAGCTGTGCTGCTTGTGCACTGCTGCCTTTTCCATATGTGTTTGCACTGTGTAGTTGATATGTGTGCATGCTGCTCAGGTGGACTGCTGCATCATCTCTGTCTGCACCAGCATTGTCAGCCATATCTCAACCATTTCACTCTTCCATGAACAAGGTGCTGGGTTGCATTGTATTTGCATGTATGGATGGACTCATGGTGGTTCTTGTAGCAATCTTGTCCATAAACAAATCTACTCAACATCCTTCCCCCCATCTCCCTGACTTCAAACTCTGCACATGTTGCCCCCTGTAGCTCATGCCTACATCCTGGCTCTCTCTGCAGGGTTCAACCAATCCTCTTTCTTTCTTTCTTTCCTTCTTCCTTTTTTCAACCCCTCTGTTATGCTTGACTCAGGTAGAGGCGAGTGTAGGCTTTACTAGTCATTTCAAAGAGAGGGCTTCATAGAAGGAGGTTATTCTTCAAGAAGCTTCAGTGCACACTCAGAAGTAGTGTGAGGACTTTCAGATGGTCAAAGAGTTCAATGCCACACATGTAGCACAGAGAGTATTTGCTATGGTGGGCAAAGCAGATCAAGATTGGGTTCTACTACACCAGGGTACAAAGTCTTAAGTATGGGATAGCCTCAGCGATGAGTAAACAGATAGAACAATGAGGAACGAAATGGAAGGTGCTAGATAATACACTAGACAGAACCCAAAGGAAGACTGTGGAAGGGATTTGTAGAATGAGCCAGAAGGCAATGGAAACCAACTTGGTTGGGATGGACATTGATACTGGATGGGGCTAGAACAACCCGGCTGCTGATGGATCAAAGGAAGATGAGAGGGGATGAAGAAGAGTCTGAATGTGCAATGGATGTAAGGAAGAGATGAGAAAAGAAATGGAATAGAATGAATCATAACATTACCCCCCATTACAATTGAATCCCCAATGAGACAAGTTTTATAGATCAATGTACCCTCCAACAGGAGAGCCAGTCATGTTACCCATTGCTTCATTGTTAAACATGTCATCAGAGTTGTCGATGACTGGGGAGGGAAAGCGATGACAATGAGGTGCAGGGGGTCATCAAGGAGGGTGTCACAAGGCAGGGACACGTTGATTAGAGCAGGGGAAAGAATGGTCAGAGGAACACGAGTGATTGGATTGGGGAGAGGTGGAAGGCGATGGTGGTGGAGGTGGATGTTGAAGGGGACAACCATACTGGGGGTGACCAGCTGCCCATCATAAACAAGAGAGGCATTGGTAATAGAGACATTGGGCATGATGGTGGCCCAGACAGTGGCATTGGAGGCAGGTCTCATGGTATCATGGATGAGACAGGGGAAGGAGTGTTCTGCTGTCGTATCCTGTCCACATAGCTTCAACTCATTCCAAGACTGCCACCTTATCTGGGTTGAGAGGGGAGGAAGAGGCTGATGGTGTGGAGTTGCCAGATGAAGGGGGTCTTGCAGGGGAGGGAACTCCAGCCAAGTCCCTGATGTAGCAGTCTAAGTCCTCAAGGAGTTACAACATCCCTAGCTGGTAAAAGGTGATAAAGAGGGCAGCTTCTAGCTCTTGGTGAATGTGTTCAATGACATGGGAGGTAAGGGCAGTTTCGGCACTGGCGGAGAAGGTTTGGGTAATGGTGCAGAGATGACAGATTTGGTGGTAAGATCTATAAAGGGCATACAGAGGGGATCCAATGTTGAGGTGGCTTTTGATGGAGAGAATGAGACAGGGGTCTTGTAGATACTTCTTCTTGACAAAGAAGAAGAATGCAGCTTGGGGAGAGTTGGATGGTCAGATCTTCCCACAGTGGAGGTTCTTGTCAAGGAAGTCCTCAGTTGCCTTCCGTTCATCTGGGGATAGGGGATAAAGTTTCCTGATCTTCAGAATAAATAAGTCTTTGAGGTTGATCTTGTGGTCATAGGGTCTAGAAGGAGGGATGTGGTCCATGGCTTCTTTCTGGAAGATGGATGCAAACTGCAAATATTCAGGGGGTAGAGTCAGCTTGGGTTTGGATTGTTCAGCTGCAATGGCAAGTTCTGTAGCTGAGGTGAGTTTTCTGATAGCAGGAGATCCAAGGGGTATGATGTGGGACCCGCATGTTATATCCTGGAAATTCCTTAAGTCCAACCCCAGTCTTCTGGACCAACTCCACTTCTTGTACCTATGAACTCCGGTGCATTCTCATTCGAGATGCAACCCCTGACCCCTGGACCTTGTCCATACTTATGACTCTACTTACATACATCTTCCATTACCTCCATTTCTCTGCATTAGTATTAGTTCTGCTTCTTAGCATCCTCCATCCCTGTACTCTGCTTAGGAGCACAGCTCCAGCTTTACCTTACATACCTCCAACTCCTTACTTACAAACCAGCTCCACTCCATTAGTAATTCCCTATGACTCCATAGTATATAAACCTCCATAACTCCTGTACTTCCCCTCAGTTTGAATATTAACTAAGTTTAACTCCTTCTCTCCACTCAAGTCTCGAAGACTCTCCTCTATAACCTCCGCTCAACTTGACGTCTAGTACATCTTAAGTCCAACTCCGACCCCTCAGTAAATTCCGGGACAATAGGACTCTTGACAAGGGTGCACCACATATGGTGAAGCCAAGTCCCATCCATATAGACAACTCTGGAGTTCTGGAGTTTGTTCTCCCCTTGGAGTTTGCCCATACTTAACAGTATATTTGAACTCATACTTGTCACAGAGTCTAACTGTGGCTATGCATATGACCAGATCCCAAGCCCATGCCTTAGACACAAACCCTCCTCCATCACCCCATTACAACCCTCTTAGCATCTTCGGAAGCAGTCATCGAGGCCCCTAACTCATCAACCAATTCTGTGAATTCTCTGCACAACATACATCATCCGCCTCTCGGGTGTGTCCCACTCTGGAGTCTCCAACTCCTGGAGCACATATCATTGAGCTCAACCTCAACGATAACAGGACAAAATCATCTTCTCAGCCAAGCCAGCACTTGAGCCAAAGAGCACAGGGCTTCTGCATCTCTGAGGATGGTGATGGTCTGGGTGACCCAGATCCTGGATATGACCCATTCAATGATGATCCCTACTTCCCCAGTGATGACAATGATCCAAATGACTCCAACCACGAGCATGTCCTGTGAGACATCCTTGCTCTTCTCGCAAGTGCCATCCAAGGCCTTGCCCGCTCCACATATTGTCCTGCCTCTAACTCTACCCCCCACACCAAAGTCCGAGAACCAGACCAGTTTGACGGGACCGAATCCCACAAACTCCAGGTTTTCTTAGTGCAATGTGAATTGAATTTCCAAGACCATCCCAAGGCTTTCATTACTGATCGCACTAAGATCACCTTCACACAGTCATATCTTAAGAGTATGGCTCTAGAGTGGTTTGAACTGGACCTCCTCCAGATGGAAGATCCTGTGCTCTGTCCTTACTGGATGGATAACTACAAGGAGTTTGTCCTTGAACTCCAGACCAACTTCGGTCTGCACGACCCCGTCAGAGATGCAGAGCATCAACTTGACCACCTGTCCATGAAGAACACTCAGCACATCAATAAGTATGTGGTCGAATTCAATAGGATTGCTTTGCAAGTCCATGGATATGGAGAAGGTGCCCTCCGGCACCATTTCTACAATGGTCTGTCAGACTGCATCAAAGATGAAATCTCCTGCATCGGTAAACCCCTGACACTCTCTGAACTCTGAGTTCTCGCTCAGGCAATCGACGTGCGCTATTGGGAGCACAAGTCCGAGATCAGCTGTCAAACGAAGAACACCAATCAATCCTCCACACCCAAATCCAACAAATCCTCTACTCCCACGCCTTCCACACCTTGCTGCTCCAATGGTGGCTCCAAGGACTCTAAAGAGTCAAAAGGCAAAGGAGCAACCACCTCTGCAGCTCTGAAACCAGACTTGTTGTTTAAATTAGGGAAAGACAGCAAGCTAACCAATGAGGAGTGCAAATGCCGGTTTGACAACAAACTGTGCATGTTCTGTGGTCTCACTGGCCACATGGCTAAGGACTGCCCCAAGTCTATGTCTCAGGCAGCCAAGGGCCGCACAGCAACCACAACTCTGGAAGCTAAACCAGAGGCCTTCACTTCAGAGACAAAAAAACAGCCTGTGACCTCCATGACTCCACATGGACTGGAGGTTGTGTTGAACCCACCTGTGCACCCAAGGAGATCCATTTCAATGCGTCTGCTCTTTCTGATCCTAAGTCACTTATGCCCTCCATCACTTTAGTATCATATCCGATCCCCCCATTATTGAATATCTAAGTACTCAGTGGTTGGGAAACCAGCTGAGCTTACCTATTGAATATCTAAGTACTGTAAGTAGTCAGTACTAATAATAGGTAGCTCTAATGTTAGTGTACTCACCTCAGTGGTTGGGAAACCAGCTGAGGTGTAACTAGGTACTACAACCAAAAATACTACTGTAGCTTATGTAAGTTATTCTCACATTTGTAAACTCCAACACCCATTTCCCATGATTGTAGACTCCAGCTCCTCCAACTGTTTTATCGATACATAATTTATTAATAAACATGGACTTCCTACCTACCCTGTGCCCCCGCTTCAACTCCACCTCTTCAATAAAACATCCAACAGCACCATTACCTGAGCCATCAATCTCTCCATCCACTTCCCAACCAGTGATATTACTCCAATGACGTTCTACGTCACTCCGCTGGACTCCTCCTGTTCCCTTGTTCTAGGACACAACTGGCTCACCTGACACAATCCATTGACTGACTGGGTTCTGAGCAGTATCTCTTTCCATGCATCTGAACAGAGTTTGCCAGCATCCTTGAGCTCCCCTCCACAGCCTCCAGAACCACTTCCTCCGGCTGACCCCACCCCTGATCCACCGTGTTTCTCTGATCACAAGGCTTTGCCCATCACGCTCATCAGTGCACCTGCCTTTGCACTGGCCTGTCGCCTTGAGGACTCTGTTCAGTTTAGCCTGCAACTCCACCTCCAGGAGAGTGATCTCCGCTCTGTTTCCCTCACCCCTCCGGAACAGGTTGACCTCTCCACTGTCCCTCCAGAATATCATGACTTCCCTGACGTGTTCAGCAAGAGCAAGGCTTCTATGCTTGCTCCACATCATGAGCACAATCTGAAGATTGACCCTGAGGAAGGAGCATCTCCTCTGCTGGGCACCACCTACTCCCTTTTTCCTTCCGAACTTGGCTCTCTCTGTACGTTCCTCAATGAGCACCTAGCAATGGGGTTCATCCGTCCTTCCTCCTCTGCTCACACTGCTCCAGTCCTCTTTGTCTGCAAGAAGGATGGTTCCCTCCATCTTTGTGTCGACTTCTGAGGACTCAACAAGATCACAAAGAAAGACCACTACCCACTTCCCCGCATCTCCAACCTCCTAGACACCCTGAGCCGCACTAAAATCTACACCAAAATCAACCTCCAGCATGTGTACCATCTAGTCCACATTGCTGAGGGAAATGAATGAAAGACGTCCTTCCGGATGCACTACAGCTCCTATGAGTGGCTAGTCATGCCATTCAGTCTTACCAATGCCCCCGCAGCATTCCAGCAGTTCATAAATACCATCTTCACCAATCTGCTTGATGTTTGCATCATAGTCTATTTGAATGATTTCCTCATCTACTCTGAAGACAAGGCCTCCCACAAGGAGCATGTCTGAGAGGTCCTCCAAAGACTCCACAAACACAGACTTTACGCTAAGCCAGAAAAATGTGAATGGTCCACTGACACCACCAAGTACCTAGGCTATAACATCTCTCCCTCTGGTCTGTCTATGTCTCCAGACAAAGTTCAGACTGTGAAGGAATGGCTGGAACCTCGGAAGGTCAAGGACATCCAATCTTTCCTTGGATTCACAAATTTCTACCATCACTTTATAGTGAACTACTCTGACATTGTCATTCCTTTAACCCACCTTACTCGCAAAGGTACCCCCTGGAACTTTTCAGATGACTGTCACTCTGCCTTCTGCAACTTGAAGGAAGCCTTCACCACTGCTCCGATCCTTACCCATTGGGCTCCAGATGCTCCAATGATCATAGAAACTGATGCCTCTGACTACACTATCACTGGTATTCTTTCCATCCACTGCCTGGATGAAGAAATCTGGCCAGTCACTTTCTACTCACAGATGCTTTCCACTCCAGAGCTCAACTATGACACATATGATAAGGAACTCCTCACCATCCATGAGTCCTTCCGGACCTGGTGACACTATCTTGAAGGCTCCAGCACTCCGATCGACGTTGTCACAGACCACAAGAACCTAGAGTACTTTGCGACCATCAAACTCCTGACCTGCTGGCAAGCCCGGTGGTTGGAGTTCCTCTCCCAATTCAACATGGTCATTCATTTCTGCCCTGGTCACCTCAGCATGAAACCTGATTCCCTTACTAGACACTGGGACATCTACCCCAAAGAGGGGGATAAGGACTACACTTGTATCAATCCGCACAACTTCCAACCAGTATTCACTCAGGAGCAACTCACTTCATCCCTCTGAGCCACTTACCTTGCAGCTCTGGTACTCTGAGCTAGCACCCTCCTCGATGTGGAACAGCTCCACAGCAATATCCTTTCTGCGCTTCCCTCAGATCCCCTAGCCGAACTCCACATGTCCAACCCCTCCAACTCTTGCTGGTCAGTCAATGAGGATGGGTTCCTCTGTCTCAACAAATGCATCTACATCCCTGACACTAATGACCTCTGACTCTGAGTACTCCGGTACAAGCATGACCATCCGCTCTCAGGACATTTCGGCCAGAACCGGACTTTGGAACTAATCCGCCGCAAATACACTTGGCCAGGTACTAGGACCTTTGTCAAGGAATATGTTTCCTCCTGCACATCCTGCACCCACGCGAAGGTTCCAAGACACTGGCCATATGGGTTATTGAAGCAACTCCCCATCCCAGAGAAGCCATGGAACTGCATTTCAATGGACTTCATCAAACAGCTCCCCGTGTCCTCTGGATATACTGCCATCCTTGTCATCATGGACTGTCTGTCCAAGCAATGTATATTCATCCTGATGTATGATACCATCACATCTCCGGAGCTCGCAAAGCTCTTCCTACTCCACATCTTTGCTAAGCACAGAGTTCCCTCCCACATCACCTCCAATTGAGGTACGGAGTTCATGTCCCACTTGTTCCGCTCACTCGGGAAAGCCCTTGACATCCGTCTCCACTTCACCTCTGGTTACCACCCCAAAGGAGACGGTCAGACAGAATGCATGAACCAGACTCTCAAGCAGTATCTCCAAGTCTATTGTAATTACCAGCAAGACAACTGGTCTGAACTCCTGCCTATAGTGGAGTTTGTGTACAACAACACTCTGAGTGCCACTACCTGAGTCTCACCATTCTTCACCAATAAGGGCTACCATCCCAACATCACTGTCCCTTCCAAGTGTGACCTCACCTCCGCAAAGGCACAAGAATACTCCATCAACCTCGACTCCCTTCACCAATTCCCCCACGAGGAAACGGCCAACGCCCAGAAGCAATACCAAGGACTGCGGATGCTAGATGAACTCCAGCACCAGACTTCAAAGTCGGTGACCAGGTTTTCATCAAAGCAAAGTATTTCTGCTCTACTAGGCCCTCTAAAAAACTCTCCAAGAAGAACTTAGGGCTGTACACTATCATCACTCAGGCTGGCAGCCTTTCCTCCACCCTCCGACTCCCAGAATCCATGAAGTCTGTTCACCTGGTCTTCCACATTTCACAATTGGAACCCTTCATTCCGAACACCATTCCTAATCATACCCAACCTCTGCCACCTCTAGTCAAAGTAGATGGTGAACCGGAGTTTGAAATCACTGAGATCCTCAACTCCAAGGTTGACCGTTGACACTGGAACTGCAAACTCCTATACCTCGTACAGTGGTCCAGATATGAAGATACTGACGATGAGACCTCTTGGCTACTCACCATGGAACTCAGTCATGCCTCCGAACTTGTCCATGATTTCCATCTCCAGTATCTGGACAAGCCCGGACCTCACTCTGCATGACCACAAGCAAAATCATGATTACAGCAAAACTAATTACAGGGAGGAGCAGGTGCACACGTACTCTACACCTCCAACTTACTCTCTCCCTCCGCTTCATCCTCCTCATCTCCCTCTTTGTCCTCCACCACCACTTCCACCTTGTGTTGCGCCACCACACTGCACTCCGCCTCTGCGTCGGCCACCACCTCCACCACCTCTGATGCCTCCAGCCCCTCCAACTCTGACTCCTCCAAGTCCATCTCCACCCCATACACCTCTTCCACCTTGAGCTTCATGAGCCCCCCCAGCAGGTGGTTCTGGTGATCCAGCCACCTGCAGAGGCCCCAGATCAAGCTGCAGAGCTCCGTAGTAAGCTCTGATGGCACAACCAAGGCCTCCACACTCATCAATGCCCCCGCTCCCTTCGACCCACCCTGCTCTGGCTCTGTCTGAGCCCTCTTCCTCTTCCCCCACAGCGACTCTGCTTCCACCCTCTTCCTCCTCCACTCTGGCTTCTCCGCACCCAGTCGCACACACTTGCCTTTGACCTTGATACACGCCATGCACGAGGTCAACTTACTGGGCCTGAGCTCACACTCAAACCCACACTCCATGCACCTCTCGCACACTGGGAGCTCCTCCACTTTTCCCTTGCCCTTGATGGAAGCTTGCTCTGCCTGGACTTGTTTGGCCTATGATGGTTAGCATGGGTCAAAATGTGAGTAAGCAGCCACTTACCCATTTTTTGGCCTCCTCCTTGGCCTTCCTGCATTCCATGGCCTGCTGTGCTGAGTCCTGTTCCACTCTCCACTTTCTTGCTGCCTCCACTGCCTCCACTGCCTTACATGCTGCCTCCTCCTCCTCCGCCTTGCACCTTGCAGCTGCCTCTGCCTCTGCCTTCTTCCATTCCTCCTCCACCTTCTTCCATTCCTCCTTTGCCTTTCACTCCTTCATGCGTCACTGCTGCTCCATGTACTTTGTGGTGCAGAAGTGATCGTCATCATCGGTGCACTCTGCCAGATGCACATCAGACCAGGTCTTGAGGTTGTCATTGGCAGACATGATGGTTTAGGATGAAGAAGAACAGACACACAGCATCAGATTTTATACACCTCCAAGTGGCATTCACAATTTCGGACTCCGAATTTCTCACTCCACATTGTTCCTTGCCCAGGCCTTCAGGGGTTCAGGCCTAAGAGAGGGATACTGTCATATCCCAGAAATTCCTTAAGTCCAACCCTGGTCTTCCAGACCAACTCTGCTTCTTGTACCTATGAACTCTGGTGCGTTCTCATTTGAGACACAACCCCTGACCCCTGGATCTTGTCCATACTTACGACTCTACTTACATACATCTTCCATTACCTCCATTTCTCTGCATTAGTATTAGTTCCACTTCTTAGCATCCTCCATACCTGTACTCCGCTTAGAAGCACAGCTCCAGCTTTACCTTACCTCTGACTCCTTACTTACAAACCAGCTCCACTCCATTAGTAATTCCCTATGACTCTGTAGTATATAAACCTCCATAACTCCTGTACTTTCCCTCAGTTTGAATATTAACTAAGTTTAACTCCTTCTCTTTGCTTGAGTCTCAAAGACTCTCCTCTGTAACCTCCACTCGACTTGACGTCTAATACATCTCAAGTCCAACTCTGACCCCTCAGTAAATTCTGGGACAATAGGACTCTTGACAAGGGTGCACCACATATGGTGAAGCCAAGTCCCATCCATATAGACAACTCTGGAGTTTTGGAGTTTGTTCTCCCCTCAAAGTTTATCCGTACTTAACACTGCATCAGAGAATGCGATGGAACACCTGGTTATCATTAGCTCAGGTGAGATAGTTGGATTCCTCTTCCCAATTATTGTATCGGAAGAGGTGGGAGTTGGTAATGGTGTCCACATGGATGTGTTTTGGAGGGGGGGTGGTAGATTTTCGGTAGAAGGAGTTGTGTCATTGAGTATTGGTGGAATGGGAGGAAAAAAGGTCTTTGGACTGGTCGCATGTTTCATCGATGGAGATGGTACAGTTCTTCCAATGGATGGTGGGATTGGCTTCTTTTAACCACGGTAGTCCTAGGATAACATTATCCTTCCTGAGATTCATGACATGAAATAGGACTTTCATAGTGATCCCCTCGATGTTGACAAAGAGGGTAGTGGAGAAACAGATTACTCCCCTTTTGTTGGGGGAGTTATTGGCATTTCGGGTGATGAGGGGTTCAGGGAGTTTCTGAGTAGGGAGACAATGCTTATGTATGAATGGAGTCCCAGTCAATGTAAGAGATGCTTGCACCACTGTCAATGAGGGCGGAGGTTTCAATGGCTTTCAATGTGTGTGATGGTACAATGAGCCAGATCGGGATCTTCATAGAAGTGGTAGATTGTACAGTTACATGGGTACACATTACAAAGGAAGGACCTTGTGTTGGATGGGACTCCCTTTCTAAAAATCCTTGGAGAAGGCAACCCTAGCCATGGTGGAGTCTTCATCATCTTCAATCTCCTCAAGCTTAGGAAGCTCCTCCTCCACCACCGCTTCACCTTCTTCTGAGCATTGAACTTGGGTGTGGAGGGAAAGGAAGGGCATTTGGTAAAGAGGTGTCCAGGTTTTCAGCATCTAAAATGTAATCCCTTCTCAACACATTTCTTCCTTTCCTCAGGAGTGAGCTTTTCTACTCAGACTACATCAACATCCATGGCATTGGGGTCACAGTTCTTCTGGGAGGAGGGGGAGGAGAAGGGCATATAGGTCTCTCAACCAGGTTGGCAGTTCCTTTTGGAGATCTCATTGGCACAGTCAAGAGAGGTTTGAAAGAGAATGGTCTTCTTGTACCATTCCTCGATGGTGGTGGGGACATTATCCATTCCCATTACTTTCTGCATAAGATAGTTGGGGTGGGCAGTGGAGAAGTAGCTGATCAGGGCATTATTCTTGGTGACTTTAGCCTGGGAAGCTTTATTCTTAAACTTGGCTACATAATGGTTTAATAAAGGGGAGAAGGAGGTCTTGTTCTTCTCCCACGATACTCAAGTGGTGGACAGCCAAGCAATAGTGTTATTAATGACATCATCATGTTCAAAGGCTTTCTTGAACTTGTCCAAGAAGTCATCAAAGGTTCCTAGGGAAGGTTGGTTGCCTGAGAGGGCAGACAGGTGGAAGGTGGAGACCCAGGTTGCTGCAGAGCCCTTAGTCATACATATGAGAGAGAGCAAAGGTGACCTTCTTAGTGCTAGTGTTGTAGACTTCTTCATTAACAAGGAGGTAGACTCAGACAGTGTCGAGCCATTGGATGGCAGTCTCATAAGAACCATTGAAGGGTTCGGGTGCCCCAAGGCAAAGTTCAATAGGTTTGTTGGACATGGTGGGGTTCAGGGAAGGAAAGGGAGGTAATGAGGATCCGGAAGGGAACGAGTATGTTCCTGGTTGGTTGGGAGTGTTTTGGGGGCAAGGAAAGACTGGGGATATAGTGACTGTGGTAGGGGATGGGGATGTGGGGGCATGAGAAAGGATCAAAGATTGTGAGAGATTGTGAGATAACTCAAGTTCTTGTTGTTGTTTGTGGTTGGAGGTGATAGGGATGTCTGAGTCATACTCCTCTTCTTCTTCCTCAGATCCTTCTTCTTCGTGGGAGGATTCAGAGGTGGGTTCTGGGGGTTGCTGGTGGGGTCGAGACCAGCTGGGGTTCAGAGATGGTCGTTGGTGGGAAATGGTGGGCAACTACAATGATGGTAGTTCTGATAAGGTAAATCTTGATCTTTTGTTATGCTTGACTCAGGTAGAGGCGAGCGTAGGCTTCACTAGTCATTTCAAAGAGAGGGCTTCATAGAAGGAGGTTATTCTTCAAGAAGCTTTAGTGCACACTCAGAAGTAGTGTGAGGACTTTCAGATGGTCAAAGAGTTCAATGCCACATGTGTAGCACAGAGAGTATTTGCTATGGTGGGCAAAGCAGATCAAGATTGGGTTCTACTACACCAGGGTACAAAGTCTTAAGTATGGGATAGCCTCAGCGATGAGTAAGCAGATAGAACAATGAGGAACGAAATGGAAGGTGCTAGATAATACACTAGACAGAACCCAAAGGAAGACTGTGGAAGGGATCTGTAGAATGAGCCAGAAGGCAATGGAAACCAACTTGGTTGGGATGGACATTGATACTGGATGGGGCTAGAACAATCCAGCTGCTGATGGATCAAAGGAAGATGAGGGGGAATGAAAAAGAGTCTGAACATGCAATGGATGTAAGAAAGAGACAAGAAAAAAAATGGAATAGAATGAATTGTAACACCCTCTAACCTCCATACCAGCACAAGCTGTTGGGCTTAGCTATACTCCATTTCCCCCTCTTCTAGTTACCTTTTGCAAGGGTTTATCCAGTCAATTCTTTGTACTGGCTATGCTGTACATGTGGCTCTAGTATAACCCCAGTAGCATGCATGTGACCTGCTCAAAATACACTGGCTGGTGTGGTATTACTACCCCTTGTCAGCAGTGTAACCCATGTATGCATCTACAGTATAAGCATCGGCTTCACAAGCACAAGACAGGTTGCTGGGATGGA
Source organism: Boletus subluridellus (assembly GCA_038092575.1). Taxonomy (NCBI): domain Eukaryota; kingdom Fungi; phylum Basidiomycota; class Agaricomycetes; order Boletales; family Boletaceae; genus Boletus; species Boletus subluridellus. The sequence continues at coordinate 17,055 of JBBPQN010000058.1, read as the reverse complement.
GTTGCTTTTGATTTCTATGTGCCAAAAAGCTCCATGGGAGGATAAGTAACCTATGTGGGAGCTGTTATGGTCATTGCTCTTTTTTCACCTGATTTATCCTTTGGTGTACCTCCATCATCATCAGTTTTTCAGATATCCCCAGGGCGAGAGGTATGGGTGGATGGATGACCAGTGGTGTTGTTTACTTCCCATTGCCAATGTGGTGGGGTTTAACCCCCAAATTTCTCCATCCCAATTAATTCCTTACATCAGCCCCTTTCTCAGTTCCCATAGCATCCCAGCTCTATATGGACCCTGAAACAGGCTCAGAAGATACACTGTCTGTACTATATTGGAAGAAGTGAGCCATAAAGAAAGCAATGCAACCAAATAAGGAGCAATGTACATATGTAGTTGGGTTGCTCAAGTCACACCAGAGACAGCTTCAGGACATCCATGGAGGCCTACAAGAACAATCTATGGCTACAATAGAAGAGCCCTCCTTGGACAGTCTAAATGAAGAGTAGCTGGACGTATTGCACCTGGCTATAGATGGCAGCAGCTTGTATATTACCAGTGCAGCAGATACATGATTCATTAGCTAAGCAGCTCCCCAACCTATGCCCATATAGGAACCGGAAAGACCCACCTACTCTCACAAATCCACCAAGCCTTACTTTGCAACCACGGCTATCCTCCTAGGGTAGCCTTGACAGCTAGCACTGGTGTGGCTGCTTTGGTGATATAGGGTACATTGTTGACCACCATCCACAACCCCCTAACATGCTCTTGTTCAGAACAAACACTTCATTTGTGGGCTGGCTTTCATAGCCCATTCATAAGCATTGAAAATGCAATATTGAGGGTCAACCATAACCCTGCTATGCTATGCCAATGAACAGAGGCAAAGATGCTTTTGATAGATGAATGTAGGCTTTATCTTGCTGTTAGGCTGTTCTCCATTCCAAATTTGCAGTGTCTATGGTCAATGCAGGGTATCTGCACCTGGTTGATCAGGTCACACACCATGTCCTTTTGATAGATAGGCATTTTGGCAGACTTCAGATACCTTCCTCTCCTGAGGTACCATCTCACTCAGTTTTTGGCCAGCTTATCACCACAGGGGACTTTTTTCAGCTGCCTCCCTGTAATTCTGAGGGAAAACCCCTATGTTTGCCTTTGAGTGTAGCTCATGGCTAAGAGTCATGCAACAGTTTATCCATCTCAGGACCATTTACTACCAAGCGGATTCTGGTATGGCTTTTTTTTTCCCATGGAACATCTTTAATGCATCCACCTCTAGATTTTGTCAGGGTGCTGAGTGAGTGTAGGGTTGGCCTTTCATCCCTCCAGTCCCTCTCCATCCTTTGTGGCCTCAACTGCAGGTTGGACCCCCTGCCTTTGCAGCCTGTTCAGCTGTTTTCCCTTCAGAGACTCTCTGATAGGCTGAACAGCTTGCTTTTGGATGCATTTGCCTGGGGTGCCCTATACCTTTCATGTTATCAATGGGCCAGATTACCCGCTCTCTCTTTCCTATTACAGTGAGATGCCTGTTGACCCTCTCCTTTCTTTGAAGAGCGGGGCTCAGGTGATATTGTGCAAAAATTTTGGCCATGATCTTGTGAGTGGTAGCATCAGGAAGGTGGTTTCATTTCACGCAGAGGAGAATCTAATTAGTTTAGAAATGATCACACCTAGTACACAGATGGCCCTCTCTATTGAATTGACCCATCTTTGCTGCCCTCCTCATCCTCAATGCCTCCACAGGCATATCCTGTCGTCTGTTTCAAAAACCCCACTGGATCAGAACACATTTTTTGTTGGCCAGAGATATTCCAGGTGGAGGATCAGCCTGGACAAATTGTCACCATGTATACCCAGGTTGTCATCCAACACCTCTTTTCAGCCTGATTAACCAGACCTTTAGGTGCCTCTTACATATCCTTGCTTGGTCGATGACAATGCACAAGTCCCAGGGCCAGATGATATCCAGGCTTGTCATTGACTTTTGTGGCATTTTTGCACCTGATAAGCCATCTACTCCCAGTTGCCTTGGAGCTCCTCTCATTATTTTGGTTAGGTCAGGCCTACATTGCATTATCCAGGGCTAAATCCCTAGATGGCTTGCAAATGCTCCACTTTGACCATTCATGGGTAATGTCATTCTGTTTTGGAGCTGTCTTCCACTACTCATGCCCTGCTTTAGATCATGGTAAACCAGGCAGTGCTCAGATGGCATTGGGAGGTTTTTGGGAAACTCCTATAGATCAAATGTGTCAAGGATGGTTGGATTGTCTGATAATGTAATATATGCATATGCATACTCAAGTCACACTTGACAGTATCCAGCCACTTTTTGGCTTTACTATACTTATGTAGGTTGTGTGGACATTGTGTGATCACATTGTGCTAATTGGTTCTTGGTCAGAGCAGGGCACCAGGACATGAAGCCAGCAAAGACCAGGTCAGGTGGCTATGACCCAGAGTGACATTATGCATGACAAAACTAAGAAAACTTGGCATAACAAGGAAACAAAACATACATAATGAGGCAGCTGTTTGGAGTGCTATATATGGTATTGATAGGTATGAAGGGAGGGAAAAGAAATAGTTGGATATGTGAAAAGGAAAAGAGTAAATTGATGTGACAAAATGGTGTACAAGCTATTATGGTAATGATGCAAATGGTGGGTCATGAATGGATCTCCCATGGAACAGCATGGCCTGCAACAAGGTGGGGTGATGGCAAATGTACCATTCAAAGGTGTTTGACTTCCATTGCTCCATTGCCTAAATCTGTGAGGGAGGGACCCCCACTGCTGCAAGCAAAGTTGCACTGCCTGCCTGCATAGAGTGGCCACTGACTGATGAAGGCAAAAAGTGATGTAACCTAAGGAGAAACCAGTTATGAGTAGGAACTGAGCCATCAGAATGAACCCAAAGCTGCAGAAATGCAGGAAAACAAGTATCATGAGATGAAAGATATGACTTGAAGAAAGAAAGCAGGTCTGGGACAACTGCATTTTTCTGAATGACAACATGACCACCCTCAAAGAGCATGTTGGTCTTGGAGCAACATGAAATGGTAAGAACCTGCTTCCACCTGAACAGAATGTTGCCATGACAGGATGAAGGAGGAGCACAGTGCAACATTATCAGGGTGGACAAGCTTTCCCAAGCAGAGGAGGAAGTCTGGGATGAACTTCCTGTAGAAGTTGCAGAACCCTATGAACGACCAGACTGCTTTAACGGAAGACAGGGATTTCCAGTCATTGATGGCACTCAGTTTGACTGTGTTACAGTTTTTGTGACCTGGTGTCACCCGCAACCTCCCATGACCACATGACCTGGCGTCACCACAACTTTCCCTTTCTATCCCTCATGGCATTGCCATTGTATTACCAGATCATACTCGACAATCAAGACTCAAGGCTACTATTTCTCCTTCTAACAGACAATTCCCGGCCTTACACCTAGGATGGGCTCTTGGTTCAAGACTGGACATTCACCCAGGATGATGAGTTCCCTTTTATCACAAGGACTCCTGGTTATCACCTAGCGACTGGACATTCCCCCAGACATTTACGTTTCTGTGTAAACACAAGGACTGGATCTTCTCTGGAGTTTCCCTGGATCTTCCCTGATCCTACTCTCCCTGGTCAGCTGTGGCTCATCACCTCACTGATCCTAGATCTCCCAAGCTCTGCCTCATCAATCCTAGATCACCCAATCTATTTGATTCTATTATACCCGCTCCAGTTTCTCCCTAGATCACATGCTATGCAACGCAACGCATCTTGGACATGGTTATGCCTCCCCTAGAGTTCTCTTACCATATTGGGTTAGACCTGCCCTAAACTAGTGTACTTGTATATAAGTTTGAGCTGAGCTCGAATAGCTCTCTAACCTGAATCTACTCATTCATACCCAAGGTTCTCTGCTCTCTGAGAGATCTTTGGTAGACTTCTTGTTCCTTGGACAAGGTTGTCCTCATACTACTCGCTTCCATGCTTTCTCTCACTCACCGATGCCATTGACAACAACAACCTCGACTCATTCGTCTACAAGGCCTCTTGTGGAGTAGTGTCCTTGGTTGGAGTTCTAACATTGCGGGTAAAACTGTAACAGACTGGGTCCATTTTTACCTGTCCTTCTTGCATGATCATCCCTAAGTACTCCACTTCATCGACGTCAAAAGAGCACTTTTCTAGTTAGGGTTAGGAGGCCGAGCACAGCTTGCTTTGCTCACTATGTGAGGGGGATAGGAGTTGGAATGGGTGCCAGATAGATAATAGGCATTGGCCCATTCAATGCCAACACCACCTATTTCATCTGGAGACTCATCAAACCACTGGCTGAAATGAAAAGATTTTCATGCTAATCTTACCTAATATTTATAGGATAGACAATTGCACATGGAGAGAGAAACACATGATCTGTCAATGCCAGGACAAACCAGTGCCATATTGGAACTTTCAGTCACAGTTGTGAGAGAATTCTCACCAGGACATCAGGTACTTGATATTGCCAAGTCTAGACCATGGTATTTGGTCCGATAACTCTTTCGGCATCTGCCAGGGGTGATTAGTAGTCATGTGTCATGTGACTCACCAGTTAGAGTTAGCCAGTTAGCTGTTAGAGTTAGCTGTTAGGTTAGCCAGTTAGCCGGTTAGGGTTAGGCTGTGAACTCTGAGTACATGACATGATACTAGCTATAGCATCACCCACTCACATTAGGTTATGTTAGGTAGTGCTTTACTCCCAAATCTTGACACAGGGTCTTCTGTAAACTACCTTTCTCACTAGCACAGCTCATTTAGCTGCTATGCTCATACTCCTAACCATTCTTATTGATGGTTGGGCCACTGACCAACTAAGACAGACAGGTGGTACATAGGGACTGTCACTGGCATGGTGTCATAATACTTTACGCACCCCAGATGGGCTTGAGAACTTAGCCAAGTTGCTCCAAAGAGTGCGAGGTACCCCCTCAGTATTGCACCGAGTTGGCTCTGTGTCCCGCAAGACGCACACTCAAGCTGAATACTGCAGATAGAGGGACCATTGTGGCTTCTATCCCATTCACACCTGTGAACTATTCATGGTTTCGATATCCTTAAAAGGGTCTCCACCATGAGGTCATTCATGTCAACCCACATAGGGGACATGGATCTCTGTTGTGCAGATGTCTCATCATCTTCTATGTCCATCACTTTTCCAGATGGTAGATGTCAGAATCTTGCTGGCAAAATGAATTCAGGAGGGCCAGTGGGATGAGGGTGGATGATACCCTTGCCACCTAGCTCTTTATCCATGTGTTATTCCAACATGATCTTTTTCCAAAGACTGGCAATATTGGCCAGCTGTGTCGTGCGTTTGCGCAACACCAGTGTTCGAGATTCTAGGATACCTGTATGCCCGATATCAGGGCAGCAAAACTCAGTGCTGTCAGCATGCACAGTGTCAATAGACAGGGGCATCAGGTCAACCTCATGTTCATACTCTGCTGGTTCAGGGGGGAATTCAATGGAGAATTCTCTATGCTCGGCATAATATAGCCAAGATCACATGTATCCTAGGATCATGTTACCAAGCTTAGTGGCATTGAAGAAATCCCATGCTGTGTTGAACTCGGATTTAAGGACAAGGACCGCACCAGTCTCCTGTTTCATTTCTGATAGGCAGTTATCCCATCATTCCTCGAGTTTATTCCTTTTCCAGGACAACAACAGCACCTCATCATAACCATGGCCAACATAGATGGTAACCAACCAGTCCAGGGCTTCTGAATAGATTTCAAAGGTGCTACTCAGTGTGGCGAGGTGACTCATTTCACTGTAGAATGTACCTCGTTTGACATCCATCGGGTGAGCAGAGACATAGGGGATCCTCTGTAAGAGGGACTTTTGTTTCTTGTATAGCTTATGCTGTAAGCATCCCCTATGATCAATGTAGAGGAGCATGTCAAGAAACAGTTGGGCAACACCAATGTTCCACATGATTTCACAGTCATCATGTGTACATGAGCTTTCATAATGTCTAAGGCTTCCTGAGGGTTGCATGCATAGACAAGTCCAAGGCAGTCATCAATATACCTTCCGTAGAAGATAATGTGGGGGTCATCAAGTACACCATCACGTTTTTCACAGAACCACCCATATAAGTTGGCGAGGTCTGGAGAGTCTGCAATGCCCATTGCCAGGCCATTGAGTTGCAGGTATACTTGCCCATCAAACTGTGTTAACAGCTCTGTGTTACTGATTTGAAGAGCATGGTTGAAGAAGGTTAAAAATCTTTCAATGCTCAATCCCATCCAATCTTTCTCTGAATTCCCCTCAACACAAAGTACCCATTTCTCAAACATAGAGGAAATGCATTCAAAGCACTTGTCCAAAGGTATATTGGGGTAGTAAGCGACTACATCACCAGTGACGATGTAGTACCTTGCAGATGGGACAATCCGGAGCTGGCTCAATTTTATTGCTAAGTCTTTGGTTCCATGTATAACGGTTAGTGCCTCCACAATGAGAGGTTTGAGCATTTTACTGCAGAATTTAGCAGCCGGGTTCTGGATTGCGCTGTGACACAGTAGGATTGGTCAGAATTTAACTGGTAATTTATGGATCTTTGGTATTCCATAAAAGCACAGTATATGGTGCTTCACCCCTGGGGCGGTAACTAAGCTTTGTAGGTATTCATCTAGCGAACCATATTTCCAGCAATAAGCATTGGCTTGCTGAGAGAGAAAAAGCATTTCATTACACTTCTTATCAAGGATCCTGATGGATTGCATGTTGTTGAGCTGCTTATATTCACACTCATTGCTTAGACATGCCTTGGTATTTTCTATTATCCAGGTCTGCTCTGACACTGCTAGCCTGAGATTTTTATCTGTTGCCATGACCACATAGTTGTGATGGTACAAAAATTTGTGTAACTCGTTTAGCTTGGGACTGAGTGGTTTAAAAGTGTCGTCTGCAAGCCCATCAGACAGGACATTGGCAGTGACATTGTGTATGTATGCACATCCTCATTTGAGAGTGAGTTCGCAGTAAAGCAGTAGTATGGGTGGGTCCCTTTTAGAGGGATCCCGAACATCATAGTCCAGATTGTAGGTAGTAGAATCTCCCTCAAGTGAAAACTTGACCTTCCAGCAGAATTGTCTTATGAAATCCCGCCAGGCATCACTGATGAGTGATGAGTTATGTGGTTGGTGAAACATATGTTTCATACCAATACTTAGGTCATGTTTGAGTTTGTGAGGTAGGGATACCCCAGGGCCAGTGTGCACCTTAGATCTAAACTGGGCAGCCTTGATAAACTTTGTAGGCACATGTTTGATCACACTCTGAACTGCAATGGGAAACAAAACTAATAAAATCTCGTTGGGCAGTGTTCAATATTTTGGATAAGTATATGACACCATTTTGGCATCAATACATGATTCACATGCATACAAAGTGTAAACAGCTGACTGTATACTACTTCCTTCACTGGACGACATATGTATTTGCTCTATTGAGGGCCCTTCCCCTTGCCAGCAGTCTTTTCCGCACTTCCAGTTCCTTGAACAGGGCCCTTTTTGGCAGGATCCTTGCGAGGGCATGAGCCTGCACCTGGTCCACTTGACTGCTGATTTCCCCCTCCCTGAGCCTTTTGAGCAGGTTTCTTCAGCACTCAACCACCAGTGGTGATACGTGCTGTTGTGTGCACTGCTTTGTAGGGGGGATGAGACCCTTGACCCTTTTGGGGGCTGCTGTGGGAGATAGATGGCTGAATCTCCTGTAAGCTCATGTTTACCAGCACATATGAAACAACTTACACCGCTGTCTTGCAACATAATCTGTTTGACTGCCTCATTGACTGCTTGGTCCATGAGTGATTGGATGGATGATCTGGAAGGTTTTGAGGGCTTCCCTCTGATGCTGTCTGCCATCTCAGTGTCAACGGATTCCTGTACACATTTCTTAGTGGCCTTTTTGAGGTCAGCTGCCACTGCCACTCCAGTCACAATAGCCTGGATGCGGTCAACATATATGTTCCAGTCCTGCAGGATCTGCCTACACAGAGTGAACAGGACTGTGCTCTGGATCCACTGTGTGATGTGGATGTTGCCATTCTTGTCTTCCACCGTTTCTGGGATACAGATGGAGTCCTTGAGCACGGTATAGCATTCTTGGACCACGGGCTTGACGACCTCGAGCAGCTGTTCTGGCGACAGTGAACATTCCATCGAGGCAATCTCTTCTTTCTTCACATCAATGTACAAAGAAAGGAGTTGCTTCCAGTGCACGAGCAGACCAGAAGCCAAGGTGGACCAAAAAGTTCAGCCCACCTCGGACTCCTTGAAGGCCTTGGTAAATTGCACTGCCAGAGCGGCTTGGTTCATCCAAGGAGGAAATGTCCTGGCTGCAGCGTGGGCCACCCACTTGCTACAGTGGACCCGCGCTACCTCCAGCTGGGTGAACTGGGAGGCAGTGCTCTCGAGGAGCAGGCAGAGGATCTGCCAGAACTGTGAGGGGACCATAGCAATGACCTCCCCTACAGAGTTGGCCACCTGTAGGGCAAAGTGGCATTCAGTGGCAGTGGCAGAGATGATGTACCCTTCCTCATCATCCTCTCGGGGGGCACAAGTGTCTTGGCCAAAGGTGGCAGCACCGAGGATAGCAGACATGGTGTGGAGCATGCTGCCCATAGGAGTGGGGGCTTGGGGTTGAAGGTACTGGACATGGTAGAGGGATGGATGTGGAACTCATAAGATATTTATAGGATAGACAATTGCACACAGACCATCAGTAAAACGTGAGATAGCCAAGAGAAACACACGATCTGTCAATGCTGAGACAAACCAGTGCCATATCGGGACTTTCAGTTGCATAGTCATGAGAGAATTCCCACCGGGACGTCAGGTACTAATAATCTACTCCCTCATATCCATATCCATCCCCCTGAAAGCATCCACTGAAAGCATTGGCTGACAACACAGCCACTGAAAGCATTCAGGGGTTGAAAGCATTGGCAGAGAGCACAGCCACCTGAAAGTGTTCAGGGGCTGAATGCATCACTAAAAGTGTTCAGGGGTTGAAAGTGTTGGCTGAGAGCACAGCCACCTGAAAGCATTCAGGGGTTGAAAGTGTTGGCAGAGAGCACAGCCACTGAAAGCATTCAGGGGTTGAAAGCATTGGCTGACAACACAGCCACTAAAAGTATTTAGGGGCTAAAAGCATTGGTAGGAAGAATTGGCAAAGAAAATATTCAAATATCAATATCTCAAAGCTGCATAAGTATTTCAAATACTTATGCACAAAGCATTCAAGAAATGACCATCAAATATGTAGCAAGGTTAGAAATGTCAAGTATCAAGCACAGCCACCAAAGCCTTTGGATATATTTATTTTCATTATAACTATTATATTTAAAATATGACATCATAGAGGTGATATGTGAAACTGTCAATATTAAAGAGGAGTTTCAAATTATTATATATATTGCATGACCTGTGGGAAAATTCCATTCTCTTTCCCACTTTCTTCCCACCATGTTCATCTGCACTACTTGCAAACTAAAATTTGACTTGAGGAGTGTTTACCACACTCATCTTAGAAAATGTATCCCAGTATCTACCTTTACCACCCATACAGGACAGAAGATTACTGTCACAAGGAATGAGCATGGTGTATTCCTATGTTACTGCTCTAACCCAGGTTGTCCCAAGCCTGCAGGCTATTCCACCACAGATGCTATGAGAAGTCATATGAAAAAGGTCAAGTCCACTTGGGTTGGACCAAACAAGGACAAACAATGTGCACAACTTGAGGTAAAGTTATGCACATCTAACAAAGTAAGTCTTTACTAGCTCAATATTACAACATTTTTCTAACTATTCACAATCCAAGATATCCCCACTTTACATAGGTTCATGTGATACTACCATGAAATCTCCTCCTCCACCTTCTGTCCATGACACTTATGACATGAATATATCTCCCAGACCTTCCACTGTAAGTCAGTTCAGTGTGCATAAGTATACCCTATACTTACATACACAGCCAACAGTCCCAGGATGTTGATATGCAATCACCTGGATTCACATCACCAAAGTCTCCATTATTACCACCTATACCATCCTTGACAGTGAGTTCTTGCCATAGCTATTGTATACAAACACTATTTATATTTATTTCACAGTCTATGTATATTGGAGCAGCAACATCAGTCAGCACCAGCCATAAACATTCCAGTGCCAGTGCTCACCAACATAGCTTCACAAGAATTTGACATCAATCAGCACCATACCATATCCAATGGTTTTCTCCAACACTCATATTTCAACACCTTGAATCTCATTGTTAACGAGGAGTTTCATTTCATCCTATGTCAGGAATGTGGTATTGCCCTGCTGCAGGACCAGGCCATCACCCACTTGGATCAAAAACATCCAACATTGGATGCTGACTATGCCAAATTTATGCAGGTGGCCACCAATATGAAACTGGCTAAGGAATTTCCTACACACTTGAAAGGACCAAGGAATGAAGTATTCGGACTACCCATCCATGATGCCTTTGCATGCGATCACTGTTGCAAAGTCTTTGTATCAGAGGAGAGCATATGCATTCATCACCATAAATATCACAAGGAGAACTCAAAGCCACAATTTTGGAGACCCTGCAAAGCCCAAAGGATTCACATACAGGACACAGGAGCTCACTGCATGTTGTGGGAAATCCATGCAAAGGAAATCACAGAAGACAGACAGCCTTCCTGAGAGTTTTTGGCAGCATCACTTTTGAAAGAATTGGAGGAAGAATTCAACAATCCATCCACAATGTCAGACAAATGTCTAGTCACTCCATGGCTGATGACAACCCACTGGCATGAGTATGTTGTAGGAGAAACCTTTGATGTGGAGTCTCTCTATAATATAGTGGTGATTCCCAAGGACAATGATCACATCCTGCCAGGCTTGTGTTCAGTGGTCAGCAGATATTTTCAAGAAGCACTGGATCTCTTGCCCATAACTGACAAGCTGGTGCTCAAATGTTTGAATTCACCAACCCCCCTTCAACAGTAAGTCTAACACTGTGTGTAACTATATGATATACTTATGCACCACCCTGGCTCTTTAGTGGCATATCTAACACTCCACTTCACAAGCATATGCTGGACAGGACCATGGTTGAATACATGTTGCCGGTCATTGCCCTGCTAGCCATGTTGATGAAGATGGGCAGTAGTGATCTGGAGGTCAATCAGGCAGCCGAGGTCCTTCTAGGTGTGCTTTCAAACAAAGGAGACCAAGTGAATCTCTCAAAGTACATCCATCATATACTCACCAGTGTGTGGATGAAGATTTGGAAGCGCAGCCCATCCGTGGTCATCACAGATCCAACTGAACAATGTCTGGCTCTCATGACTTTGAAAAGGGACAGCTCGTTCAAGGAACCCAAACAAGTCACCACCATCATTGCAAAGCTCGAGTACTGCATGCGACTGACCTTCTTGCAAGAGATCAGGAGCAGGGTGGACATCAGCAGTGGAATGGAAGAGGATGCAGCATGCAATGCCCTTCAAGATTGGTTCATCGAAAACAAATACTCCATGTTCTCACAACTACACTCACTGCAACACTGTGCCTCTGTGATCACATATGACACAATGAGCTTATCCAATGTCTGGTGGACAGACAGCGTTGGCTGGAAGTCCATGTTATTCAAGGGCGAGCCAATTCACTTTGATGACATCTGTGGAATGTTTGCAGATACTGAAGCAAGGCTGGTTGAACTATGGGAACAAAAGGTGCTGGGCAGATTGCTATTGAGGGCAGAGTATGATGGCATTGCAGATGACCTCACCAACAAGAATGTTGGTTATTCATTCATATCCGACCAGCGAAACAAGGCCTTTACAGACAGAGGTTGGTTGGTTCAAGCAGCAGTCAGAGGCAACAGTGGATTTAAACACTGTGCCAACATGATGGAGGGAAAGATAGAGTGGAACAAAGAAGTCTTGAGGGCATGGTTGCAAGACTATGCTGAAATGCAGCAGCTCCTTCTTCTATGAACTGAAATGCTGAGTGGAGCTCCAAGTTGTGGCACAGAACTCACAGCCCTGACATACTGCAACACCAAAACTCGTCCAACATGCAGCCTAGTCATGCTGGGAAAGCACCTCACCATTCTCTGCCAATACATGAAGACCACACCACTCACAGGACACAACAAGCTCATTCTGCATGCTCTGGATGCCATCGCAAGTGACATTTTGATCCAAGGTCTAGTGTTGGCCCGACCATTTGCAGAGATTGCAGCACGAGTATGTGTTTTCCCAACAAGCCTGAAGTCAAAGAGCTGTATAGAAACCAGCTCTTTGTCAACTTCAATTGACTCTTCACCTCTGATGATCTTTCTGGTGTGATGATGAAATACAGCCTGCACTGTCTCAACTATGCATTGATGATCAATCCATGGCATCACATTCAAACTGCCTGGAAATTCAAATTCAAATGCTTGTCAGAGGCTGTGTGGGAGGACGACATGGTCAACAATGTTGAAGCACTCCAGGCTGGACATACATGGGTGACAGAGAATCGCATCTATGATCTAAGTGTGCATACTCTGGCTGGAGCACCAGAAGACATACTGCCTTACTATCTCAAGGCTAGTACATCCTGGCAGAAACATTGTCAAACACTTCCTGGTGGAACACTCCTTCCTTATCAACAAGCATGCACAACACCCTCCATAGCATCCTTGGATCATCTGCATAACTTTAGGAATACTTACACACCACCACCACCACCACCAACATCCACATCATTATACACTGCTGCCATTCCATCAATACAGGATATAGCCCAGCAGGTGGTGGCACTTCCGACACCTTGTCTGGCCTCATACAGGATGCAGTCACCAAGGCGTTGAACAGTCACTTGCCTGCTCAGACAACCACCTCCAACAAAGGCAAAGGCAAGGCAGTCCAAGAGCCATCAGAGGACGAACAGGAGTCCAATATGTATTATGACAAGAGAGGCAACAATCTGATGTCCTCTGACAAAGACAATAAGGATGACATAGGACTGAGGCTGGCTTTGCAACAAGAAGCAGAAATGAATGCTGCAAAGAGATTTGCCGACAATCAAGGAGAAGGTATATAACTTGTTAACATATGTATGATCCCTTTGGACTTCATTGACCCGCTCATTCTAGGATCTTCAGTAGTCAAGTCCTTCAAAAGGCACATTGGTCCTATCACCTCTCCCTTCAGCAATGCTCGCCCCAAAGTTCGTCAATGGCTCATGACTACTCTTTCGCCCCCCATCCACTGCAGCAGCAACATTCCACTCAATTCAACATCAGCATCTGGCATAAGTATACCTATAGTTATGCCAGCTTCCTCAACCACCACACTGGAGTCAGACACATTGGCAACCATGAGGCGTATACTTGGAAATCCCACCATCAACTGGCACTCAGCTGAACAGAAAGAGGCAATAATGGCAATATTGAATTGTAGCTCTGACATTGTTGCAGTGCTAGTGACCGGCAGTGGCAAGTCCATGCTGGCAATAGTACCTAGCATGATGGAGGAAGCAATGGTGACCATCCTAGTCTTGCCACTGAATTCCCTCATCATGGACTACCAGCGTCATCTTACACAGATGCAGGTGCCATATCAGCTATATGGAGAAGGAAGTGACGAGGACACTCAGTTGGACATGACCAATAATCTAGTCCTGGTATCTACCAGCAGGGCTCAGACCAGTGATTGGCGAAGCACATTGTCTGCCCTAGGTCAAAAGAAGACTGTGGCACACTTGGTCTTTGATGAGGCACACATATCCTTGATCACCAAAGACTATCGTAAAAGCTTGGACAACATATACCAAGTACACTCCATGCCCATGCAGCTTGTATTGTTGAGTGCCACACTCCCTCCCATCTTCATGCCTGAGCTCACAAACTCCTACAATTTACTTCCCAACACCACCATCATTTGACAGTCAACCAACAGGCCAGAGCTCATTTTCATTCTTGAAAAGATGATCACAATGTCTCTTGTCACAAGAACAGTACAAATCCTACATGAAGAGGAGCTTGGCTGGAATGAGGAGGACAGAGGGTTGGTTTTTGTATTATCCATTGCAGATGGGCAGAAGTTGGTAGATCTTACTGTTGCAAGCATGCTCAAGCAATCACTGGCAGGACTCAACAAGGCTGACACCAAAGCTTAAAGTGGTAAAGAAAAGAGAAGATAAAAGAGTAAAGGCAATGTCTTCCTTAATGCACTCGCAAGGACGTAGGTCACAAGGCACAAATGGATTAGACTGGGGAGTCCAGTTGTCTACAGCTACTTTATATATGTTACAAGGGAGCGCATGGACCATAGGGTCCATGGGAATGATTGCTATGTATGGGTAAATAAGAGAAGAGTTCGTGAGAACCGAAGAATGATGATGAGAAAGAAAGAACGGAGATTAATAAGGCGTGTGTGCAACATGTTTGTCTAGACCATAGGTCACATGCACATCATGTGACTTTGAAGTCTGAAAGTTTGTAAAGTATGTGCATGAATGCACTAAGTTAAAAAGTTTGAAAATGTAGTATATCATAACACTTACCAGCCACGCCTTTTACATGGGTGATCAAAAGAAGATGACCAATGGAGAATGTCATGATGCCTATGATCAATGGATACAGGGATCCAAAAAAGTCATGATTGCCACCTCTGCCTTCAGCACCAGCAATGACTACCCATACGTGTGACTGGTCATACACGTGAACAAGCCATTCAACATGCTCAAGTTCTCTCAGGGTCAAGGTAGAGCTGGCAGGGATGGGCAAGCCACAAACTGCTACCTGCTTGCACCATGAAGCACTGGAAGACCAAGCAGCAAGGAGTCGGGCATGCTGACAGAGAGCAAGCTCACCATCTATGATCATGTGTTCACATACAGTCTGAAGCAATGCCTTCACTATGGCATGACTTTGTTTGCAGATGGTACAGCTGTGTTGTGTATGCAGCATGGACTTGCATCACAAGCCAGAGAACACCTTGATCACTGGCATGCCAAAGTCGAGAATCACTCCAACCAGATTGTCCATCACATCCAGTTCACATGTCCAGCATTCCATGCCTCCCATGCCAGACATGTCCAACAATCCATTCTTCCAAGCCATGACCAAAGCAAAGCAGATGACATCATCACATCAACAAGAAAATTCTGCCAAAGTCGATGCCATGTTGGTCACTCTGCATTGACTGGAAGATGTTTGCACTCTATGCAAGATCCTAGATGCAGAGTCTGATGAACAAACACACCATCTCTACTGCTGTCCATGCTTGACATTGCACGCAAACAGCAGTTGGGACAATTACAAGGATTGGAGAAAAGGGCTACACTATGTCAAATGGCATCACAAGATCTGCTGGCTCTGTCATGTTCCCCAACTGAACTCCAGCCTACATCCCACGTTCGCCAAGGCAAACAAGGGTAAACCAGACTGCAAGTTTGCAGACATAGTGGCCCCAGCCGCCTTTGCCATCTACCACCATTGAGCGCTCAGAACAGCAGCACAACAAAACTTTTGACAAAACTGGGAAACTCTTGACTCATTTACACGTTGGTTGATGGGAAAGCCTGTGGTCAGAAGTGACAGCAATCTGATAGACTTGTTCATGTGGTACTCTGTCATGTATGGAAGCAAAGCCTAAGTATTGCAAGTAGTTACGCGAATGTGATCCATGCTGAGAAACTATCATATAATACATGCAGGAAACATGATATGGTCAGTGATGCTTGGAAATGATTTTTCCTCATGGCATATACTGGCAGTGCAAACACAAAACAACAACATCAATACACAAGTTTATTGATTATGCAAGCATTCGTGTTGCTTACTGTGCATAAGTATACCCTAAAGTTACACACACCCAGGACTGTCTGCAAATGCAACACATTGAAACTGTGTGTGAACTGTTTATGTAATGTTTGTTTGTGTATATAAACAACCAGGATGGGGTGGCTATGCTTAAACATCTCTTGAACTTAAACCATCACCTTCCCCATTTGGAATAGAAATAAACAACTGTAAACAAAGCAAAATGTCTAACAACATGGTAAATTAGCTAAGCTGCTGCACAAGTATCTGCTAAAGTTATGCTGGCTCACAAACAGATCAACAACCAAAACACTATCATAAATACAATATTATGCTCACCATTGTATAAGTATTTGGAATACTTACACACATTTACTCTAGGAAATTGCAGACCAGACAATGAATGTATGTACCACAGACCACCTGATGGTGTGTAAGTATTCCAAATACTTACGCATGTTTATTTATTTCAGGAGATTGACATCTGAAACACGACAGTAAGTGTTACTCGCTGTATGGCAGTGTGTATAAGTAGTTGGAATACTTATGCACACCAACTCTAGGACATCCAAGCCCAGACCACTGAGGTGGGCAGAAGCTTTGGCATTGGTGCCAATGGCCTTTCCAAGGCCCTACAGGCAAGCATCACATTGTTTTAGCATGTACATACATATATATAAAGTGATGCATCTACACAATCGCTTCTACTGCTAGAAACCCTCAATTAAGAGGGCTCGCAAGAGTGAACTAGCTAACTGAAATCTTAAATTTAATCAAAAATGAATTAT
Source organism: Boletus subluridellus (assembly GCA_038092575.1). Classification (NCBI taxonomy): domain Eukaryota; kingdom Fungi; phylum Basidiomycota; class Agaricomycetes; order Boletales; family Boletaceae; genus Boletus; species Boletus subluridellus. Next base: position 407 of record JBBPQN010000058.1, on the reverse strand, counting down.
TAAATTATAATGTGATTGATTGTACAGATTTCTCTGTATTACTTGATTTAAGTAATTTACATTATGTAGGATGCACACGACAATGCAAACATTGCAGTCAAGGCAGGCAGTTCTACAACAAAGTCCAAGGTATACAGCATGTTCATCAATGTCATTTTTCAGTTCATTTATTGTTCTTACAGCCCATAAACACCAGTGACGAGGAAATGGATGTAAGTAGTTTTGATCTTACTTTGATCATTCAAGTAATTCTGTCAGGTGGACAAGGTCATCGAGAACACATGGGACAAGGCAAGTCAAAGTGAACTGCATGCAAAGGTTCTGTCTGATCTTTTATGTAGAGCAACCAAGGAACTGTCAACGACCCAATGGTCATTGATGATGACAAAGAGGACACGACGACGAAG
>JBBPQN010000057.1:0-34537 GCA_038092575.1 Boletus subluridellus | reverse complement strand
ACATGCGCGCTGCCGAGACCGCTCTGCAGACCCTCAATGGTCGCAAAATTTTCGACACAGAAATCCGTGTCAACTGGGCTTACCAGGGTCAGCAAAACAAGGAGGACACCAGTGGCCATTACCACGTCTTCGTTGGCGATCTTTCACCCGAGGTCAACGACGATGTTCTCGCCAAGGCTTTCAGCGCTTTTGGCACCTTATCCGATGCTCGCGTGATGTGGGATATGAATTCCGGCAAATCTCGTGGTTACGGCTTTCTGGCGTTCAGGGACAAGACAGACGCGGAGCAGGCTATCGCTACTATGAATGGCGAATGGCTCGGCTCGCGCGCCATCCGTGTCAACTGGGCAAATCAAAAAACTCAGGGAGGAGCCGTTCCTCCTCCCCGTCCCACTGGAACGCTCGGTACTGCACCTGCACCAATTAATTTCCAGGGGGGTCCCCTCTCCTACGAGTCCGTTGTCCAGCAAACACCTTCTTACAACACCACTGTTTATGTCGGTAACTTGGTACCCTACTGCACCCAAGCAGACCTCATTCCATTGTTCCAATCTATCGGCTATCTTTCTGAGATTCGCATGCAAGCTGATCGTGGCTTTGCGTTCGTCAAGCTTGACACACACGAGCATGCTGCTATGGCGATCGTTCAGCTGCAAGGTCAGATGGTGCATGGCAGGCCGATCAAGTGTAGTTGGGGCAAGGATAGGGCTGATGGCGCGACTGTGCAACCGAGTGCTATGAGCCCTTCTCCTACCGCGCCTCCGTATGCCAATATGGTGCGCGAATTTTGTTTACTCTTTTGTTTTTCTTATTCACCTCATTTTCATGTTTTTCATAGCCCATGTACGGCATGCCGCAGCCCAACACCTACGGACAGTACGGTTTTGGTGCGTACGCCGGGTTCCCGAACCAGCCGGGAGGCGCTGGGAATCCCGCAAGCCCAGGTATGCCACAGGCTGCTCCCGGTGCCGTCGGCACTGGACTTGGAGCGAGTCAGCCAGGTGCGACAGATGGATCTGTCGCAGCCGGCGCTGCTGCCCCGGGTGGTCAGGCCCAATGGCCCACCGGGGACCCTAGTTCGTACTATTCCAACTACTGGGGTGGTAAGGTTGTATGAAAATTTGATGGATTTGGCTGACGATTATATGTAGGATATTACAGCCAACAAGCTGCCCAGCCTGGCACAGAGGGCCAGGGTGCTTGAAATTTTGCTACTTGCATCGTTATATTCTTTCGATTCATTCGTCGTCATGTTCGTGACTGTAGCCATGAAATTGCTCCCAGGGTCAAACAGCTTATTTCCTCCACCTCTACAGTTTGTTCCTTTTTTAACTCTGCAGAAGTTCAATCGAAACAGATGAAAGAAGTTATGTATGGTATCTCCAGAACTGTCATCCATACTTTGTCCTGCCTTGTTCATTATCTCCATCTGTCGCACTACCACCCCGATTTCGTATCTTGTTCTATCGAGGTTGACGCGTTTTAGCTTCGGTCTAGTCTCTGCACAACTCAGTTTACTTCTCTCTCTATATCCTCTGTAGAGGATGGGTCTCCATCCAAAATGTTACTCGCTTGATTGTGCGCGATCATGATGCAGGATAATGGTATCGGGTACTACAGAACAGCAGAGGAACATCTACTCATCTACGATTAACCATTCGGACTCTGATCCTGATTCGTCTGTGGCCGAGATCTTTGCCCGTCCGTCGTCGTCGACTCGGTCGATTCCCCCGGGCGCACCCCGTTTCCCGACGCCGTGCCAGAGGGAGGCGCTTGCGACCCGTCCGTACCGCGCCAGTTAACAACAGCCTGGTGTCGCGAGCGCATGTCTTCATAAAAATCCATTGCTTCGTTCATCTTGTTGGCCTGCGTCTGCTTGTCGTCGAGCCAGCGCTGGAGGAGTTTGGCATTGTCCTTTGTGAGGATCTGATTACGCTCCTCGATCTGACCGAGCTCGAGCTGAAGTGTGTTGATCTCATCGTGAAGAACCTATCAAAGTGACATCATGGACCGCGTTGGAGTCGATGAATGAGGAGCTTACTTGTGCTGTGCGATCCTTTTCCGTCATCAGCTCATTGTGCTGGTCGACCTTTCTCCGCAGACGGTCGATTTCCTCTCGTGCTTTGCGGAGGTTCTCTGATTCGATGCGAGAAAGCTCCTCTTTTTCGCGGAGAGTCTCGTTCATTGCGAGAAGGCGCTGTGCGTTCTGGCCTTGTGTCTTGTACACTGAGGCGAGTTCATCTCGGAGGGAAGATATCTGGGACTCGAGGGACGCCATGTAAGCTGCGCGCACGGGGTTGCTACAGAAGATGTGGGTGAGCGAAGGGTGTGAGTGAGGGAAGACGTACTCTTCCCCGGACGCGGTGCCGGGTATGTACACAGTTGAGCTGGATGGATTGGCACGAACTGAGCCTACGGCCTTGAGGAGGGACGCATTGCGCTCTTTGAGGAGCTTGGTCTGCTGCGCGAGTCTGCGGTCTGCTGGGATGAGTTGGGGGACGAGGAAGGGAGATGGGATACGGACATTGCTCAATGATGGACGCGAACGCGTTCTGCTTGACATTGCGTTCTGCGAGACGAAGGCGTATCTGTTCTTGCCAGGAGGGCTCTGCCATCGTTGAGAAAATAGGGTTAGGGTTACTAGGATATCGATGTACAACGGCAACTTGCGGATAATATTCCCACGGTATTTAGCCTTTTCCGACATTGGACCGTCCAAGGTCGTTCCCCAGCTACTCTTTCAACCATGGGCGTCGTGAGCAGCTGCTGCGACTCCTGCTGTGCGTGTCCCGCCCATGTTCCCCCGCCGTCCCTATCTAACAAAATCCCTTTCACAGTCCGTTCACGTAGATCTCAGCAGTACGAACCCCTCCTTTTAGAAAACGAACGTGAAGCAGTTGCCGACCTCCTCCAGTATCTCGAGAGTATGCTCTCGATCCATTCGTCTTCCCCACTTTCTAAATGCTTTTCTCCAAGATCGCACAACCACCAATTTCTTCCAGGGATCCCCCCTCACCGCCCTAACTACCCTCTCTTTCTCCGACAATGTCGACCTCCAACGTAGTGCCGCACTCGCATTTGCCGAGATAACAGAGAAGGAAGTCCGCCCAGTCGGTCGCGACACCCTCGATCCCATTCTCTTCCTTCTCTCCAGTCAAGACACCGAGGTTCAACGTGCAGCCAGCGCCGCTCTCGGTAATTTGGCAGTAAACAGTATGTTCCGCTCGTGTTTCTTGCACCTAACCCATGTGGATCATTTCCCTCTAGCCGACAACAAGCTTCTCATTGTCAAACTCGGCGGCCTCGAACCCCTCATTAGGCAGATGCTCAGTCCAAATGTAGAGGTCCAATGCAACGCCGTCGGCTGCGTGACAAACCTTGCAACGCATGGTGTGTATATACGCCCTCACAACTTGTCTTTGATGGTCAATCCCACCCCCACTCCCCATCCTCATTCCCCCCACGTGCAGACGACAACAAGACAAAGATCGCAAAGTCCGGCGCTCTCGTCCCGCTCACTCGCCTTGCACGCTCCAAAGATATGCGGGTTCAGCGTAATGCCACCGGTGCTCTCCTCAACATGACACATTCCGGTGCGTGATCTATTCCGATAACAGTTTTAGCACCCAGCAGTACTGAGGTTGCTCGGGTAGACGAGAATCGACAGCAGCTCGTCAATGCAGGTGCTATCCCTGTACTGGTCAGCCTTTTAAACTCGATGGACACGGACGTACAATATTATTGTACTACGGCGCTCAGCAATATCGCGGTCGATGGCGCGAATCGCAAGAAACTTGCTCAAACCGAGCCTAAACTGGTCACGAGTCTTGTTGCACTGATGGATAGTCCCTCTCTCAAGGTGCAATGCCAAGCTGCTTTGGCACTTCGGAATCTTGCTAGCGATGGTAATTTCACATCCTACACATCCCACGTGGCCACTGATTCTCGGGCATTGTTCTTGCAGAGAAATACCAGTTGGAGATCGTCAAAGCCGATGGTCTCAATTCCCTTTTACGCCTTTTGCAATCGACTTACCTCCCCCTCATCCTGTCATCTGCTGCCTGTGTCCGCAATGTTTCAATCCATCCACAGAACGAGTCACCGATCATCGAATCTGGTTTCCTTCAACCTTTGATTAACCTCCTTTCTTTCAAAGACAATGAAGAAGTTCAATGTCACGCCATCTCTACGCTTCGTAACCTTGCTGCTAGTTCAGAGAAGAACAAGTTGGCGATTGTCAAGGCTGGGGCTGTACAATCTATCAAGGAACTTGTTCTTGAAGTGCCGATGAATGTACAGAGCGAGATGACGGCGTGCGTTGCTGTTTTGGCCTTGAGTGGTAGGCGATGTCTCGACGATGGGACGATAAAAGCTGACTTTCTGTAGATGATCTTAAGGGTCAACTTTTGGAGATGGGCATCTGCGGAGTTCTCATTCCTCTGACGAATTCTCCCAGCTCCGAGGTGCAGGGTAATAGCGCTGCTGCCCTTGGCAATCTGTCCTCGAAGGGTATGTCCCCCACGCATCATTGAACTATGTTTACTGACTGTTTTTTCTTAGACGGGCGGACGGCCACGGACGACTACTCGGCATTCAACGACGTCTGGGACAAACCCGATGGCGGAATGCATCGATACCTTTACAACTTCCTGACAAGTCCAGACGCGACGTTCCAACACATTGCTGTATGGACAATCGTGCAGTTGCTAGAGTCTGGAGGCATGGGATTGGCTCATTTCGGATCACGTCAACTGATCGTTCTCACTCTAGATCCGCAATTGATCAGCAACATACGGAATTCTGGTCTGTTGAACCCTCCTATCCGCCAGCTTGCATCGTCACGGACGCCAACACCTGCTTCCTCTATCGGTACACCACACTCACATCATTCTGCTTCACAATCATACGCCGATACAGAGGCAGGGGAGGGGCAGGGGGAGATACAGTTGCTTGCAAGGCGGATCCTCGAGTTTGTAGATGGTGACATTGATGGTGGTCTACCGCGAAGCGCAGCTGGTTCGCATGTTGGAGGGTCGTCACTAGGGAGCTCGAATGGGAGGGAGCATGAAGAGCTCAGAAGAAGCGTGCGAGAAGCGTTCTCCGGATCTCACCACTAAAGGAGATACAGCGGTTTCCAACGTTTTTTTTCTTCCCATACGTTTGGGGTCCCATCTATTACCCATCGCGTTGTTATATTTTATGGTGTTTGCTCGGTAGTTTTCTTGGTGTTTATTCAAGGACTTTTCCACTCCCACATGACGTGTCAATGGCCTTTTCAATTGTTGTCCGTCTGCACGCAAGCGAGACAATGGACATCGGACAATGGGACCAGCTGGGATAAGAGCCCTTTCTTTCTGGACAGCTGGCACGGCGATCATATCGGTCACTGGTTGGACCACCCGCTGCCTCGTGTCCGTCCTCGCCGCGCGACTTCCGCTCACTTGGCCTTCCTTCCTTGACCACCATCTCTCAGGCCGCGTTTGAGGGCATTGCCTTGCCCGTCCTAGATAAGGATCTCAGTGCGTGTCTTCCTCCCTCCCTCTCCCTATCATTCCGTCGTCCCTCGAACGAGCTCCCGACCGTTCCTCCTCCTTGTTCTCGGTCTCCCTTCCGTTTTCTCACCCGGGTTAGCAGTCTCTGGCCTCCCTGTTATTTCCGTGCCCGTATCCCGTGATACTGATCTTAGTCCCAGGAGTCGTAGACGACTTCCTTTTGTCCACTGTTAGGCGATCGTGCGCCCAAGGCTACGCCGAGGGCCTCTTCCATTTATTGGGTTTCGTTGACCGGACCCTACGAGCCGCAGTCACTTCTTTTCGGATTCTCAACCTCGTTCGCCTTCTGTGCATTCCTTCCACTGTCTTTCCGACCCTGCGCTAGTGTCCCGCACGTCAGCTCGATCAACACCTCTCACCATATTGCTCGTCAAATTGTGCTGCGGAAACGATGCACATCTCCGTGTTTCTCGCTCTTACGCTCTCCTCTACTGTCATTTTCTTTCCGTCACTCACGGCCGCCCACAACTCCTTCTTATCTCGTGCGCACAAGGTTGCCATTAAGCACAGTTCCACTTTGGCACGCGATCTTCGCATCGCTTTCGGTAATGCCCTCCTTTCGCAGCCTGGTTCTCCACCAACGCAGAACGTGTACTGTGTCTCAAGTGGTGGCGGTGGCGTCATCGTGTCCAGCGGAAACACTTCCTCTCTGAACGCCACGTCTACAACGAGCAGTTCTCGACCCGCCAATACTTCCTCTGTCCCATCTTCGCCTTGGAAACCAATCGCTACATATTCGGGCTCCACTTTCTTCGATGGGTGGTCCTTTTTCACCGCCGCCGATCCGACCAACGGAAACGTCCAATACGTGGATCAAGGCACAGCTCAAAGTGCTGGACTCGTCGAAATCAATAATGCTGGGAATGCCGTGATGAGGGTAGAGACAACGCCTACCGTGCAGACCAATAGAATGAGCGTGAGGATTACCACAAATTTGACGTTCACGCAGGGATTGGTGATTCTTGATGCCGTGCATATGCCCACGGGGTGTGGGACGTGGCCTGGTGGATATTTCTTTTGCTTTCATAAATAGCACTGGAACTAACACTCCACTGTATCACAGCGTTCTGGACGAACGGACCCAACTGGCCTAATACTGGTGAAATTGACATCGTGGAAGGTGTCAATAACTACACGGATAACCAAGCTACGATCCACACTGGTGTTGGGTGCAGCATCTCTACTTCCAATGGGACTCAGCTAGGCGTCACAAGCAGTATCGTAGGAGGGACCGATTGTTCTGCTGCGCAGTCAAATAATGCAGGATGTGGCATGCAGTCCTCTAGCGCTACTAGCTTCGGTAGCGGCTTCAACTCGGTTGGTGGTGGTGTTTATGCTAGTGGGTGGGTTGCACACGCATAGTCGGTGGTGCTAATGACTCTGGGACAGTGTATTGGGTTAACAGCGTGGGGATTAAAGTATGGTATTTTCAGAGGGGTTCGATACCCAACGATATCACAGCCGGCGCACCACAACCGCAAAACTGGACTACCCCCATGGCGTTTTGGCCTAACTCGAGTCTTTGTAATATCTCCGACATGTTCATGAACCACAGCGCGATATTCGATACCACACTTTGGTAAGTGTATCGCTTCTTTCAGAGGATGGGATATCGTGACGAACAGTGATACAGCGGTGATTGGGCCGAAGGTGTCTGGGGTGGCACTGGTGTACCCGGACAATCAGTCAGTTGTCAGCAGCAAACTGGATTTGCTACATGCGCGCAGTTTATACAAGCGAGCGGCGCATCATTCAACGAAGCTTGTGAGTCATTTACTTCTGGCTTGTGTCTCGACACTCAGCAGACCACCGGACAGACTGGGAAGTATCAAGCGTCAAGATATACCAAGATACCTCTTCCTCATGATTTATCTAGATGAGATTTAACGGAGTCATGCACGAATAGAAGCACACGCTTTCTGAACATGCTGTATCTCATAGAAATTAAATGTATTGTAGTATTTAAACCGCTTCTCTACTCCCTCTAACAAGGGAAATATAGGGATTATAGTATTGAGACTTTCTAGCCAGAGGAAACATGTCACTCCGAAACTCACGCCTGACAAGAAGTTGACGTTTCGCTTGGGAGTAGTCATTTTGTCTCTACAGCATTTCAGATCTCCAACTTGAAAACATCGTCGGAAGGTGCTATCCAAGCAGTCACCTGTACAAGCTACACTCCTGCGCGCTGAATAGGTCACCAAATTAGGACCTCCCACCCTTCTTCTTCTTATTCACCACTTTGAACCCCCACTCCTGTTGGACGGGCTTCGGTTGCGTCTTCACCACATCAGCAATGGACACTGGTTTACTACTCGGGCCCGAAGCACCTGCGGTCCCGCGTCGAGTTGCGGCATCAGCCTTTCGTTTGTTGACGTATTCTGATGCAAAACGACGGCCGTCGAGAGTCGTACTATTTGCATAGATGAGATCAGAAATGATCTCGATAGTCGACTGATCAGGGTCAAGAGGGAAAGAGAGCAGCATTGAGGTTATTTCTTCCACTGGTTTAATCGAGACATAAGACGCCACGTGTCAGCCAAAACGGGTCTCGTGCCACTTACAATTGACTGAGCTATTCAATCCTTTGAGCGACTCGCCCAGCCACTTTAAAAATTCATGGGATGGCGTAATGGGAAAATCTTCAACTCGCGGGGTTGCCACCTTCACGGTTGTAGTCACTGCCTGACGGGTTGCCGTACCATTGGAGCGTAATGTTGTTGTAGGTGTGAGGTTACTTGGAGAGGTGTTCGCTGCTGGGCGAGGCGTAATCGTTGCAGGAGGGGTGGGTTTGCCGTTGGGACCCACGGTCGTCCATGAGCCACTCGTGGCTTGCGCGCTAGGTACAACCTACAAAGTATCAGCAACCGTTCCGAGGTAATAAGACCATTGGTATACCCTGACAGTGGTCTCTGCGTACGCCCGACGTGCAGCTGCAGACGCCATACTCTCTTTCACAGCCAGCTTCTTCCTCCTCTCTTCTTCCTCCTGAATCTCCCTCATGGTCTTCTTGGCTGTAGATGCAGGGGTTCCGTTCGTCCATACCAGGGCTGCGGGCATCGCGGATGTGGGGCTAATTGTCGATGTCTCCTTGGATGGTATCAGATTTCGAGCGCCCGCTTGTGATGTAGGCAAACCCCAGGAAGATGTGAATGGTTGACTCTCCTCGGAAACAGAATTACCACCAGCAGTAGCGTTTGCACGGGCGAGGCGTTCTCGTTCCTTCTCAGCAGCTTTGCGCGCCTCAGCCTTCCTCACTTCCGCTTCTTGAATCTCCCTCAAACTCATCGTCGCGCCGGTTCCCTTCTGTTTCTTGGAGTCATCCTCGACAGCCCACACAAGCTTTGGTTGAACAGCAGGAAGCGCAGGGGCAGGGAGTTGATCTCTGACTACAGTGGGAGTGGGTGGAAGGACAACCTTGGATGCAGGAGCCTGAACATCGCGCGTCGTCGACTTGCGCTTTGCCTTCTGTGCTGTTGGACCTTGTGTTCCCTGAGTAGGGGCAGGAGTAGTTGCTGGCGTGACAGATTGAGAGGCTATAGTTGCTACACTGGCTGGCACAACATTTATTGACTCGGTCTGTGCCGGTTCAGTGGAAGCGGAGGGTGGAAGGGGAACAGCATCCTCCATGGGAGAAACGACAACGTCATCTGCTCCCTCCTCTTCCTGCTGCAGTTTGTTATGTTGTCCAAGGTTACTGAAGGTGAGACTGTTCGGGCCGGGCATTTCCCTCCAAGCGTCGTCTACGACCGGTAATGAGGCCATCAACCAAGGCGAAGGGTCAACTGGCTGAGCCGGTTGAGGTGTTATCCATTCTGGTACCTGGGGACGAGCGGGTGGTACAACGGGTAAAGGAGCGGCAGGAGGTTCGAAGGGCCTGGTACGTGTAGTCCACGGCGAGGCACTGTTCGGTGGTACGGCAGAAGTCGGCGTCTGAGTGATATTGGGAGCTTCTGAGGTTTGTGGCAATAGATCCCCAAATGTTGAAACGGACTGGCGGTGCTGTGATGCTACATAGGGAACAGAGGGAGACTGCGAGAACTGTGTTGGTGCGCCGAACTGGGAAGCGACACCGTTCACCAAATTACTGTTGAACGACATCCCATTGACATCAGATGGCTGACGTGCAACTGGGGAGTCATGATGACTGCTGAGACTGCCCATACCGCTGTACGTCGTGTCGCCAAAATGCTCCTGGTTAAGATTGTGGATGTGATTGACCGGTAAGGAGCTCCCTATCATGCCAGATCCTATGCCGTTAAACCCATTGGGATACGAGTGCTGTTCATTGTCATTGAAACCTTGGCTAATTTGCCCTGGCCCAGCTGACCAAGGGGAAGTATCACCACCTCCACTGTAAACATGAAACGTGTCAATGGTGGGCGCCCCTCCTAGGGAATTGTTATTGAGGGCTCGCGCATCTGAAATTGAATCTTGAAACGCCGCCTGCCCTCCCAAGTTACGACCTCCAAAATTGGGATCACTGGGGTACACGTTGCTTCCTGGTCTGCCACCATATGTAGATGGATCCGGAGAGCCGTTTCCAAACCTGCCGCCACCGAGGGACGATGAAGGTGATTCGGTAGGAGAGGAGCCATTCATGTATGAATCTAAAGTGGTACGTAAGGTCCGGGTTGGAACAGGCTGGTATCCATTAAACATGTTTTGTTCGTGGACCGGAGAGTAGCTCTTCGGGGACTCTGGGTGAGTACCAAGACCCGGTGGACCGTTGGAGATCTGGGAAAGAAAGATCTTTCCTCCGGCTGCGCGCCTTTCGAGTATTCCGACAGCAATCCAGTCCGCGTCGATGTGAGTGCGCTTGATGAGTAGGTCAGGGGTGAAGTAGCCTTCATCAAACCATTTCTGCATCAGATCAGCTCGGAAGGGACCTATGTTGTATTAAATCGATCACGGTACGATTACTTGACCTTAAGGAATACTCACCCTGCACCTGACCTTGAGGGTCCAGATATGACCATTCAATACTTGCAGGATCAGTCAAACCAGGAGGGCCGGATGGGAGAGGATTTATCGTGGGTAGAACCCGTGGGTTTGAATTAGGTTGGTTCTGCGCTTCCAAACTCATACCTGCCATGCTTTGGCCAACTGAATCGAGTTCCGACGAAGAGACTTGGCCGGCTAACGTCGAGTCTGATGGAAATACATCGGGACCAGGAGAAGACGATCGGCCCACAACGGCGGCCGGATCACTATCGTGAGTATTGGGTGAATGATGTCCCGTGCTTTCCTCCTTTTCCTTGATTTCTGAACGCCGAGCATCCTCTTCCTTCCCTTCTCCTCGTGCTAGCATACCGCCACAAGCTCCGGTCACACCCACAGAAGACCGTTTCTTCGGCCAAGAATCACCGCTATTGAGAACTCCGTCAAAACCAGAGCCAAAAGCGCCCATCCTGTTGCGAGGTGAAGGAAGCGCGTCTCGAGGTGATGTCAATGTACCACCTTGGGTATTCGAAATAGATAGTTTACGAGGCAGAGCAAGTGGAGGTTGATCTTTGCAAAGTAAATGTCAGTGATAAAAGAGTACTAACTTGCTTGGATTCACCTGTGCTGTCCCTCCTCCTTCCCATAAAAGAGCCGTAACGCATGGTATTATTTGTTGCAGAGTTTGGATGGCTCAACCGTTGTCTATCGGACGGTGAAGACAAGGTGTTCATTAAATCCGTCGACTGGCGGCGACGAAGCTCGGAATTAAGAGGCCCAGCGAAAAGCTAGATGCCTCGTGTGAGTGAACGAGCCACAAGAATGATGCAGGAACACTGTCTGACCTTCTTTTCCACCTCGTTCATTTCGCGGAGACCTGCTGGCTCGCTGCCGACGTCACGGACGATACCCTCCCAGCGTTCCACTTCGAGGTTAAGACCACCCTTTCCGCCGCCCTCTTTATAGATTCTGAGCATTTCGTCTTTGGTATACCTGAATGGACGAGATTCGTCGCGCTTGTCGATCTCCTGGGTCACCGGGGCGACGAGAGCAGAGTATGTAGATGCACCGAGCTGTTGAGTAGCTGATGCCGCCTGTGGTGGCGGAGAGGGCGGGGGCAGCTGACGGGCGGGGGTTTGGGGCTTTGCACGCATCCATTCTGGACCAAAATGCATAGTTGTAGCGGCCATTTTGCGGGATTGTAAAGACGACTGGCTCGTTGTAGGACGAAGAACGATTTCAAAAATCTACTTGTGGAAAACTCGCGTTTAATTACACTATCCCATACAATCCGACACAGCAATTTAGGGCAGGCGATCCCCTCACTCTCCACCAATCCGCCATCGATGCACCGGCAGCCCTGCCACCTCATCAGTCAACATATCTCCCAGTCTCGACAATAACTCACCCTGCAGCTTGCGCGCCGTCGGGATAATGTATCCAACCAGAAAAATCACCCCGAAAATCATGCAAATCGCGGAGATATAGTAGTAACCGTCCTGCTCGGTCACACACTCTCCGTTGATGTCAGCACAGAGCTCCTTGCCCCGTTCCGACACACATTCAGTAGCTGGTCCGCACGTTAGCCTCTCGCGCTCTGTCGCGGCACACCCATCATACCTTTCACGAGTAGCTCCGTGTCTGCATCCTTGACTCTACAGTATGCCTCGCTAAAGTAATCCACACCTTGGGCACGGTCAGCCGCGGGCTATCTATGGTGGTAGACCAACCTTTTAGAACAAAATACTTTGGCCAAGTACCTCCCAGATTCGTGAACGTATTGAGCAACTGTACCGATCAAAACCCCTGTGGAAACTGCGGAAAATCGTGATACTCACCGTCATGTAGGTCCCTCCAATCAGAGGGTCGGAGATCCTCGTGTGGAAGGCCGAGATACCTACGAATTGAATGGTACTAATGGGCCGATAAGAAGAAGCACCCTGCATGATGGAGAGACACTCACGATGCAAATCCCTGCAGAACGGTGTGTATCACCAGGTATGTGAAGAACCCGTAAGATAGCGGTGGTGTTGGAAACAAATAAACGAGGAACGTCGATATCAAGGCAAAAACCAGCCGTGGCCAAAATGCCCATATCCAGGGGCGTAATGGCTTATTGCCACTTGACCATTTAGCGGCGAGCCAGCCACCAAGGATTTGAAACGGAAAGTCTATGAGGACCACGATGGCGAGATCTTCACGACCCAATCCCTTTTCGATCATCTTTAGGCTTGTGACCGACTCATTGGCTTGGAAACCGATTTTGGCAAAGCAATGCATGATGATGAGGGCTTGTACATCTGCAGGGATGGCATATAAAGAATACCGACCACTTGCAGATTTACCAATACCCACGTTTTAATTTGCAAATGTTCCAGATGGTCTTGTAAACAGATGAGACGGTCATTTCGGAATCATCAAGCGACTCGGTCCCCTACAACGGGATTTTAAAAAACCGATAGTAGCTATTTGCGATTACACACCTCCTTCTCGAAAAAGATGAGCCAGAAAGTGACGCCAAAGCACAGGAGGCTGCAGAACTGTAGGTATGTGCTCATGGTCAAACGTGGTATTCCCCATTTTTGACTGGGAGGGATGTGAGCTGACACCATATCAGAGAGGATTTCACGTACGAGAATACTTCACTGTTGAGGGCGAGGAATACTGTGAAAGATGCAAAAAAGCCTGTATTTAAACCGATTGTCTGGCAAGTAGATGCAAAAGACAGATTTTCTTGGGATAAGAGAGTCAAAGCCCAGCCGTCTACAGCAATGTCTATCACGGAGGGACGTGTTAACCAACTGGTCGTGAGGGGCAAAGATACATACCTTGCGTTGCGGAGAACATGACAAGGGAAGTGAATACGAACGTGAGTTCGTGTACGTTGTCTGCCGGCTGACAAGGTTCAGTTTAAAACGAAACAAAACAGAAGTGATGAACGAACATGCTCGAATAATCTCTCGGCGTTTCCTGAAATATAGAGCATCATAGAACCGATTATGAGCTGCATTGGAATGATCCATGATTTGCGCCGACCGACGGAGGAAAAGAAGGTGGAGTCGACGATGGGCGACCATAGCAATTTGAGAGAATACGGATAACTGGAGAGAGCGAACACTCCGAGCTGGGAGTAAGACAGATGCTCTCGTAGAATGAACGGCACGGAGCCTTGAATTCTGAGGGGTTAGATGATGGGTTGACAGGGAAATGTGTGCATACCTAGCGCAAGGCCCAACTACGAATCTCGGGATTAGCGTGGCTTCGCCAGAGACGCGTGTCACTCACCGGAACTCCTTGAATGAGGTCTGAGAGGGGTGAGCTACAGAAGCGAGATAATAGGAAGGAGCAGACGGACAAAGAACGATGAGCAATGACATGGCTCTTCTGTCTCTGACGGAGAGAGTCTTGGTTTTTTCGTGAACCTCGCCGAACGACATTCGATCGTCGTGTGTCGGGTCGTGCTCTTGGGACAAGAGAGACAGCTGCACCTCGTCGCGTTCGTCTCCATCCGAGGCTCTTCTTGAGTGCCGTACCATGGTCGGTCCACGCGGGGAAATGTGAATGCTATCCAAAGTGGACGCGGTCGGTTTCTTGCGGTGGGTGTGCATGTCAGTCTGATCTTCTACGTTAATGTTGGGCCGGTGGCGGAGGCTGGGGAGATGAGGCTTCGCGGGTGACTCTTGACGGACAGTTGACATGGCCGTACCAGCGAAGACTCGGAGTATCGGTGTTGACTTGCAAGTTTGATGGCTGTCTATTGCCAATCCGGACGACACGTCACTCATCCACATACAACGATGAACGTATATAAGACATCAATAATATCCCCCCCCACACAGCGCTCAGATGGCGTCCACGCTCCATCTCGCGCTCGCCTTGGGCCTTGTGTATCTTCTACGCTTTATCTATTTCAGAATCTCCACCATGCTTGCCTTGTGGCATGTCCCTGGCCCAAAATCGAACTCGTGGTTGTGGGGGGAGGAGCAAATTCTCTACCATGACGCGCCCGGCGTGCACTATGTAGAGTGGCATCGTAAGTTCGGTACAGTTGTGCGGTTTTCCGGTGCATTCGGGGTTCGTCTTCCTGTGCATCGAGTCCACTATTACTGAGATAGTCCTCCAAAGTACCAGATCCTGTCTATCACCGACTCTCGCGCCATCAGTTATATCGTGGGGGAAGGAACGTACCAGTTTCCTAAGCCCAATGGC
The DNA here is from genome assembly GCA_038092575.1 of Boletus subluridellus. Lineage (NCBI taxonomy): Eukaryota > Fungi > Basidiomycota > Agaricomycetes > Boletales > Boletaceae > Boletus > Boletus subluridellus. The sequence continues at coordinate 19,835 of JBBPQN010000057.1, read as the reverse complement.
GTCAGAACATGGTTCCAGTTACTGCTTGGTAAAGGGATTCTTTGGGTAGAAGGTGATATAATTCCGTGTCATGACTTGGTCCATCCCGACCCTCTTTCCATAGGGAAAGAAGCGCATGAAAGACAGCGCAGGACCGTTGCACCTGCACTGAGGTAACTCGATTTCAGAATAAAACAATGGATGCTATTTGGACTTGACTGATACCTCAGCCCCCAATCTGTGAGACACCTGACGACACTGTTTTATGAGAATGCCACAAAGGTGAGTTCAACCAATTCAGTGCACGGACAAAATCCGACATTTGCTGGAGATGGCCATCCAATGGCAAAAGATTTTTGATGATTCTCAAGCTGCTCAAGTCACAATCGAGATGGCGGATTGGGCCGGCCGATTTGCGTATGTACGCCAATCTAGTGACCGACAGGGTGCTCATATGTATCTGAACAGGCTTGATACCATCGGGCGAGCTGCATTCTCGCACGACTTCGAGTGCCTAAATGGTCAACCGCATGCTCTGGTACATGCTCTAGATAGCCTGACGAACCACGAGAAGACGCAATGGACGTTCTATATGCGTGCCCTCTTTTGGCTGGCCCCATGGATCTTACACTTCGGTAAGAAAGGAAATCTCATCCGCAAGACTCGCAAGGAGCTTGGCGAACTGGCTATGGTCATCTTGAGCGACGCGAAAATCAGCAATGACCCAGATAGCAAGTCATTGATGTCCTTAATGCGTACGCTCAAAGGTGTTATTTTTGGGTCCAGGCTAACCAAGAATCAGTGAGAGAAGACAGATCATCTATGACACCTTATTTGGACGATGAGCAAGTGGCAGCACAAATGCGGACAATCATCTCTGCGGGCTACGAGCCCGTGTCCGCTACGATTGCTGTAAGCAGGACCTGTCACCCGAGTGACGTCTCACAACCTGACCACTGACAGTGGCTCTTTTATGAGCTGGCCATGGATCCCGAAAGACAAGAAGCTATCCGGAATGAGGTGTCAATCGCATGTGATCCATCATACGACGCGTTGAACAACGATTTCCCGTTACTGCACGCGTTCTTCATGGAAACGTTACGCATGCACCCCCCCGTATTGGAGAACCACCATCAGGTACCTCAATCTATATTATGTCCTTCGTAATGACTAAAAGTGACCCCCTAGGCTTCTGAAACCATGGTCGTTCCCTTATCCGAGCCCCTGCCTGGTACCACTGATTCTCACCTCATTATACCGAAGGGAACCGTCTTGGCCATGCCAGTCAATGTGATTCAGAAGGATAAGTCCACATGGGGACCCGACGCCGATGTTTTCCGTCCAGAGCGATGGCTGCAACGCAATACTCGAAACAATCGCGAGCTGTTCGCGTTCAGCCTCGGGTGAGGGGACTAATTTGGGCACTCGTCATCTTGTTGACCCATAGTTACAGTCCACGTGGTTGTTTGGGCAGGAATTTTGCAGCTGCTGAAATTAAAGTGAGTACAGAAGCAGGATTTTTGTAGCGCAAGTTAAGACTATCCCACATAGGCCCTGACAGTCATTCTCTTGCGTCAATTTTCGTTTACATGCCGGTGCGACATAGAAAGTTTCCAGACGTTTGTCATTCGGCCCAGGATCGTAGGAGAGGGACCAAGTTCCCTTCCCCTTCTTGTCCGAAGAATCTTGGACTGAGTTGGGATTCAGTATAGTTTAACAACATTGATCGGTCTTCCTTGTCATTCTTGGTCCTCCAAGTGTTAATTACGCTTCCGGGGTGAAGCAGTTACATATATCTAGTACTTGTGCCTCCCCAGTCAAAAGAAATGCGGTGTGAGATATGGGGCAACAAGGAAAAGAAATATTTGGCGGTCGAAATACCACCTCGACTCCATTATATGTGAGGGATATTCGCGGATGGAGATGTCCACTAGCAGCCTGGCACAATCAAGGGGTGGAGCTATATTTTGAAGTCTGGTGAAGATGTGTTGACCGAAAACGAAAGCTTCGTACATGAAATAGACCAGGTGTATTCGCATTCCAATTTCAGTACCTCACCGACTGTCTTTGCCCACCTACAGTCGAGTAAACAATGTCAAGACAAAATAAATATGCATCGAATATGTATACGTAGCCGATGTAAATGCTACCGAGCGTACATTCAATCCTTTTTCTGCTTCTTAGATCTGGGCTTTTCCAAATCAATCTCCTCAGCTTCGTCGTCATCGTCCTCGCTCTCCTCGTCCTCGGAGTCAATTTCATCTGAAGGAACATTTCCGAGGAAGTAGTCGGTAGCTTCAACGAAGACTTCGTTGGCAATAGTGGTTCCGATCTAAACCCAGATGAACCCTGTCACACGCATGTTTCGTAAGTCAACTTACATCGAATGGATCAGAGCTCATTTCGAAGAAGTTAAAGAAACTGCCAGCTTCAGCGGGCATGTCGGATTCTTCTACGTCTTCTTCCTCGACACGAGGGTGCAATTTTGTCAACGCGTTCTCTGGATCTTTCCAGTTGATTTTGGTGGCCTGAGTAAAAATGATGAGAAATCTTTCAGAGTAGGTGTGGAGAGTATTCATACCGAAGGCTTTACATCACGAGCCCACACGAAAGAAAGCATCGAGGGCGTCAAGCCATCCTCGTCGGGCTGTTCTCCAGCAGCCTCGGGCGGTGGAACATACTTGTACTCTTTTTTCAGGACAGAGTCGGTGAAGTATGGGTTTGATTTGAAGTGCTACGCTGCGAGTGAGTACTATGACACAGAACGCGACAGAAAACTCACAAATTCAATGGTGAAGCACCTTGGCTCGTTAGGATAGCGTGCCACCCATAAGTCTTCCAAGTAACTCAAGGCAATACGATCAATATTGTGCTGAGCTTGGAAGCCAATCAAGGGATGGTTCATCAACGCAATAGGCCAAAACTTTGGTATCGCTTTGGCAACTTCACGTCGTTTTTCGTAGACAGGGCGAAGCGTCTCATGTCCACGACGCTCTGAAGTGAATTCAAATTACAGTGGGTCTCAACGCCTTCAGCGAAAATACGACCCACCTAGGAGTAGTTCAGCACGTTCAATTTGCTTTTGGACGTCTTGCAATTTTTGGGCATCCTCATCACTGAGCTCAACGCTCTCAAGAGGGTTTTTTTCCGTGTCAGTGCCGGGAGATGCGCGTTTTTTTCCAGACATTCTTATACAACGGAGAGTGGGATGCTGCAATATAAACTCGCCGGGGGCGTTGCAGAAGTTTTGGATCTATCTAAACTCCGCTGTAGGGTTCGGCCACACGCTAAATTAGGTAAACACAGCAGATTTATGGATATTTAAGTTGACTAAATAAGATCATCAAATATAGTCATGAGCCGAAACTTCAAGTTTTGTTTCATTTTCTGACCTAAACTTGAAGTTTAATACCATTTACTTAGGATTAATTCGAAGTTTGGTTGTTCTGATGATACTTTGTATCTCATTTCAAGTTTAGTTTCCCATTAAAACCTGTCCTAAATCACCAGAAATCTGTTGTGTAACAATTTGGGAATGAAACAAGGTTCAAGGGTAACATATTACATGAGTAGCAGACGGCAAGTTCCTACCCTAATCTACCCTTTGCTTGTTTCCCATCTCTATTTCCTCCATCTTGCTCACAGTTAGCGCCCTTTTCCTGGCTGTCGGAACTCCATCCGCGGAGAAAACCTTCCCTGACAAACCAAACTTCTGGGCGAATGAGCCTTTCAAGCCCTTGCCGTGGTGCGCAGAGCGGAATCCCGGTCCCTCATAATAGATAACATCCGTTGGTGGTATCAGTCTTGGCCACGATACATATTCGATACCGTAAATCATGATGAATGTAATCGCAGAGGCCGCGACGACCAGCCAAAGCATGAAATAGTAGAAGAGAGAGTAGTCTGCACCGAAACGATCAAAACTTGCGAACCCCGAACTTGTTCGCAACTCACCCGAAGTTCTAGGCAGTGTGAGGCCAGCACAAATCATGAACAGCGCAAAAGACATGATGTAAGGAACCTTAACGTTGATGAGCGGACGGATAGTTCCCAAGACGCAAACGACTCACTGAGCGGATGACTAGTGGCCGGGTGTCTGCCAACAAGGAAATAGCTGTGATCGGATTCTTCCGCGGAGTCCATGCTCCAGTCACAAGGTCGAAGCCATCCTGCCTCGCGCCGTCAAAATAATTATTTCTGACGTATCGCATTGTACTCTTATAGCCATCTTCAAGGAGACCCATCTTTGTTCGCTTGTTCGTTCTTGTGAAGTCTGTCTTCAATGCACCAGAGCCAGCATAGGCTTTTGCGATCAGATCAGCATGGTCGGCCCACACTGTCCGGATATTAGTTGTATACCATCAGGTAATATTTAATGGTAGGATAGACGCTTACACTCTCGAAAATCCCTGCTCAAGGCGTGAAAATCATCTAGACCCTCACCCTCGGCGAGTACCCCGAGCGCTTTGAGCTGGTGATTTAGTGTCCACTTTGCCAACGTTGCCTGCACGACGTTCGTGCGATCCAAACTGTCCATGCAATTTGTGCGGACAACTCCTCGCTGAGTTTTCACATGATCAGGTCGGGACATGTCGAGGTGGAAATAGCTAAGGACACTTGAGTAGGAGAATTCGTATCAATGACAGCACCATACCCCTGCTTCAGAAGGTCATCTTGCATCCTTTCAACGAGGGTATTGATACGGTCCCAACGCATATTCTTGCATTCGCTGTGGAAATCGAAATACTGGTATTTGACGCCTACCACCTCAGCCTAGAACAGACACGTAAGTGGTACAAGAGACACGACTAAGAATAACATACTTGATTAAAGATGCGTTCATATGCATCTTTGACGGGCTGTTCGTACCCTTTTTGGTTGACCAAGTTGACCAAGTTCTGTTCGCCATAGATCGAAACTTGTTCTTGTAGATGGCGGCGCAAGGAATCGACCTTTGAGGATGTTGAGCATTTTATCACCTTCTGACATTGAGCCACTTACGGCATCTTCAAGGTCCATCACTTGCAAATCAGGTTTGTACCTCAGCGTATTGACTTCGGCCCAAAACACGGGAACACTTCCTCGAATCTGGGCAAAACTGAGCTGGTGAGAAAACTTTTCAACGTTGGAAATGCGGCCTGCTGCTTGTTCTTCGACGAGAAGTATCTGTTCTGTCTCATTAAAGTTTGCAACGTGCCCATCCTGGTCTATGCCTCGGCGGAAGTACCGTGTACCCGCACGATACCGTGACCTCCGGCTGATGAGACATAGCTGGAGCCGGTGCCCATGGATATAGCTAGTGCGGACATCAAATGCTGGTTATTGATATCAACACGAATGTATGATATGTCTGTCACTGAACACCCACTGCCGTATACTATAGGAAGGATGTAGGGACTGAGCTGCTCGTGTTTCAGCGTCAGAGATGCCACAGTACAAGATAATTGTTTTTCTCACATCTTGTGCAATGTCGGTGTCGATCAACCTTGACTGCAGGAACCTAAAGAGATTGTCAAAATCCTGCTGAATGGATGAGATGATGGGCGAACTTGTTCCAAAAAAACCTGTCATCCGCCTTGCGAGCTATCAGACGCGAAGAATTTGGTCCAAATCATTCATTTACCTGTTCCCAAAGAGACCTTTCGAGGTTATTCTCCCTCTCGGCCCACTGTGCCTGCAAGCGTGTCGACAAATCCCATCCATAGCTAAACAAGAAGTGGCCGCCGAGCAAATGAGACCGCACGAGTGCCAGCAGGTGTCCCTCGACAGGATGTGGTGCATTCTGGACGGAGACGTTTGGATTAAGGGGAAGGATATCGAAGTCTGCAGCACGGTATACATCGTGTCCCATGAAGCGTGCTCGGTGCTCTCGGCCAGTCAGAATGATGATATACTCCGCTGTCGTAGGATATGATGGGTCGCTTGCAAGTGAAAATCAAACATTGGGAACGCACACAGTGCCAAAGAAATCATCCCGAGTATCCCGTACACCGTCTTTTCATACCTCGAGGCAGTAGGGGGTGCTGGCGTGTTAGGCGCTGGATATCTCGGGTGTGAGGAAGAGCAGTGTGCATCGTGAGACCATGAAGGAGGGCTCACGGTTGAGAACTATGTCACCAGTCGACCTGTGTATGGTGAGGGACTGTGCTCCGAGCGGTTCCACTGGAGCAAAAGTATAGGCATCCTGGCCAACGATGAATCTGGACATGTGTGAGGACAGGATGCAGCGCAAAGACGGAGACGCGTACGAACAGGTTGAGTCTCTGGTATACGGGTCTCATTCTTGGAGGAAGGGGTGGTTGAGCGCGTCGTTGACGGCGTATGGGCCGGATTCGGTTTGGATGCCTCGTTTTCGTCTGAGTCTGAAACGGCCTCCGCTGCAGCCATGGTCAAGCTCACCCCAGAGCTGCTCGCCCAAGCACCCTCTGCGATAAACCCTATCAGAGAGCGCCAGCTCGATCTTCGCGGTGGGTCTGCCAAAGAATCGTATGTTGCACGTCTCGCTGATCGCCCACGAAGGCTACAAAATCCCCACCATCGAAAACTTGGGTGTCACCAAGGCATGTGTCGTCTGATCGCGTCCATCGCGCTCCCCGTGGTCTCATCAGACTTGCACTCCAACTCAGGACCAGCATGATGCCATAGACTTGACGGATAATTCCGTCACTGCACTCGGGAACCTGCCCCTCCTCAAACGTCTACGCACACTCCTCCTCGCCAACAACCGTGTCTCGTCCATCTCCCCGTCCATCAACCTGTCAGTCCCTAATCTCACCACCCTCGTCCTTACCGCCAACAGCGTCTCCGAGCTCGGAGATCTTGAACCTCTCAAAGAACTAAAAAATCTCAAGTACCTATCCTTGATCGGTAACCCTGTAGGGGAAAAGAAATGGTATCGCGAGTGGCTTGCGTGGAGAATACCATCGCTGAGAGTTCTGGATTTTCAGAGAATCCGGGATAAGGTGCGCCAGAAACCGTTTTTGCGTCGGTCTTGATACAGTTTGAACGCTTCCACACCATGTAGGAGCGGCAAACAGGCAGGTCACTGTTTCTCACTGCAGAGGGTCTACCCACCGCACTCGCAACGACAATATCCACGACCGTTTCAAAACAAAGCACAAAGGTTGCCATTACGATTGACGAGCCTAAGCCGGTACCACTCGCTGGCAAGGCTGGCCGGTTGATGTCAAAAGAGGAAGCAGAGAGAGTCAAGCAGGCCATCGCAAAAGCAACCTCAATCGAGGAGATAAGAAGACTGGAGAGAAGTCTCAAGGAGGGATACCTGCCAGCCATGGAGGCAGTTGGTGCTTAGTGTCTTGTAACCTGTATTTTCTTTGCTTAATATCTTGAGACTTTTACAACATGTGCCCCTACAGCATGACACAGGGGTCATGTCATGATTCAACGCCGGGTAGTAGAGCTAGTCGGATCAATCTATTTCAGCCGTTCTCTTCACGAGACGGCTCGCACCTATACTCCAGGGCACAGTCCGTGAAAAATGAGGGCGATGACTGCGCCAAGATTTGCCAGACAGCTGATACCATGAAGTATTCCAAACCTCGCATTCAAAGCCTTCATTTCATCTGAGACCTGTACGGTAATGAGTGGGTAAATACCAATTACGCCAAGGGTTGCACTACCGTCACGTTGTCATGTGCGCTACCTTCAGCCTTTTCAAGCTTGTAGCGTTGCAACATCGTCCTTGACATCGAATGTTGAGTTTCGAAATGCTAGAGTGACGTACTTGCTGGTCATGGGACCGATCACGAACTGGTTCACACCTTGGAAGCAGATGACACTCGCCAGGGCATATACTTGTGCGACGTCGATGATCAAGGGGCTGCCGAGCTGGGTCAAGACATTCGGGTGATAGAACACCCAGAGCATTGACAAGGCGGAAGCAATGCAAAGCGAAGTCGCGAAGTAGACGGGGAAGGTCCGGTGTTGGAGAGCACCAAACTGCTGCCTCGCTGATATAAAGATTACATTGTAATCAGACAAGAGTCCAACCGGAACTGCCCCCAAGACATACGGAGAACTCGGTAGGCAATAACACCTAACGTGGACGAATTGTCAATCCTTCGTGGTCAGATGCTGGCCAAGCCTGCAAACTCACCTCCAAAGAACGTTACCCACAGGGCTGGGTTGCCAGACGATCTCCGATGAGCAAAGATTCGATGTTCTATGGACGCAATACTGGCACTTACACATCCCACACAGCCAACTATAACCCAAGATGTACACCCCTCTAGTGTTGAACAGCCCCCCGAGGGACGAGAAGGTTAGTGTATCTTGCGGCGATGGCATGTCTTAAACTAGGTGGCTGCAGCGAGGGGTAGCCAATACTGCGCACCACATACTGTGAGACACGCTTAGGACCTTTTCTCATCGGCTACACCGTTGTCAGGGAATGAATCACAAGCCAGTACCCATGATCTACTCCACCCCCTGTTGGACGTACCAAGCAATACGCACGTGCTAAGGTATTCAGCGCCCCAGGTAACTCATCGATGTGCGGTGAAATTGTTCAAGCCTGTGTATAAAAGGTGTCATGGATTGATGCTATATCAGCTCGTGTGCTCCGGTCTAAGAGTGCATAGCCCAATCCCCAAGCATGCCTCCTTGCCTACCCATCCGCCTCCTTGGGCCAGGTCCCATGGCCCGTTCATCACGCGGAGTACCATTCAGGACAAGGTGCTTATCGACCAGCTACGGGGTGATTCGTCAGATATAAGGCTCATCCTTGCTAACGAGCATTGCGCACATCATTCAATGTATTTGTTGATTTTGTCAGTGCAGACAGAAACGCCGTGAGCTGTACATCTTCATATTCCTAGAGGGACATCATCGAGTGGTGTCAGAATTGGTTTTGGGAGCATCCGAATCAAGACATAACGACAGACACGGGCTCAAAAAGGCTGTGAAGTAGAGCTATACTTACTGTGTCGAATTCCTCGCGAAAAGCCTTGTTCTCACTGGCAGGAAGAGATGCAATCAAGGCAGAAATTGATCGAAGAATTGTGTGATCTTTTGGGACTTGGCCTGTAGTATGATCCGTCATTCAGATCGTGGAAATGACCGGCAATCATCCCCCACCTGCGATCGCGTTTGTGACATACTGTACAAGCACTAAGATCCGTTCATGAAGCATCTTGACTGCAGCTCTTTGTGCCTGCAAATGGGATTCCACTGAGCAATATTAGCTTAGTATTGTGAGGCGCTAAGATGGTCAGATACTCGCAGCTGGTACTCCCCCCTCCACCCTTTGCTGTCCAATCAACAGCAATGCGTTCTGCTTCTCCTGTTTCGACTTTGTATGGTGCCTCAATAAACACGGATCGCGTCTTCTTGTCTCTGATCTCCACAGAAGGTTCATAAGCCTTGAAAGGAAGGGTTTGGCCAGTGATGTCAGAGGAGGCGGGTGCAGATGAAGAAGGTTGAAGTAGAAGAAGCAGTGGCGTGGAGCAGTATCCTGTAAACTGTACAGCGAACTATCAACTATCGAGGGACAGGACATAACAACTCGAGCTGACCTGATCCTGGAGCGCTATATGACGAGAAGTCGGCATCGGTGCCACGGTGTACCACCCAATGAATTCTAGCGAAGGGAACACCTGTTTGTCTAAGCCGACATGTGAGGCAAAGAACGCTCCAAGAAAAGTGACCTACATTGATCCCGTCTTTGCACTAGAAAACCATGATCGACCATGTCATCACGTCCATTCTCTACTGCCAACTCAAACGTGTTGACGATCTCAACCTCTCGACCATTCTGTGTGCCGAGTAACGCGCCAAGCACTATATACAGTCAGCGGTCTGGCTAGTGGTCAACCGAAGAAACCAGCTTACCAAATGGCAGATGCGATTTCGTCTGAAATTTCAATCGCGTGAGGTGCTCAGAGATATTTAGAATTGGGAGGGGGTGACTGTATGCACGCTGTGAGGTTTGATACATTGGTGGAGCATGATTTTGACATACAGTAAAAGAGAAAGGCTGGACGTAGTAGTCGCTGGGAGGACGACTGAAGGTTCGTCGATGTCCATTGGAGTCATGTTGGTCTTTGACAGGGTAGATCTAGCTTAAAAGGAAAAAGGGGGTCTTAGCCTTACTGGTCTTCCTGGCATGATAAGCTGGCCCAAAAAATTCCCATTAGCCGACTCGAACGACTGACCTCGTCATTACTAGTGACGCGCTCTACCAACTGAGCTAAACGGGACTTAGTCTTTTGTCCGAGACAAGTCATTAATAGTCCACAATTTGGTCGAACGCGAAAGGACCTGCCCTGAAATGATGCAGTCGCGTACTCGCGCCGCTGCAGTGACTTAAGTAGCTCACACCATGTCTGGCTTCGATGCTAATCGAGTTTTCACTGTCAACGTCCATGACCTATCCGCCTCAACCTCAACGGATACCCCGTCGCAGACGGAAAAACTCCTCCTCGAATTCTTGCTGCAGTATAGAGTAGGCGGTGATTTCATCTACAGGTTTGCCTCTCCCTTTTTTGAATCACATCTCATTGTGTCTGATCGTTTCGTAGAGACAATCTACGTGGAAATCTTCTTTTGAAGCAGTACCAGCTAGAGATAGACCTTCGCCATCTTAGCTTGTATAATGACGAACTTGCACACGCGATTCAGGATCGACCAGCGGATATTCTTCCCTTGGTGGGTCGCTCTTCACTGCTACACGACCTTCTCTCTTGCTCATGTTTTGTAAAGTTTGAAAATGCGGCCACCAAAGCCGCCAGGTCGATCCTTTTTCCTCTAGCAAGCACGTCCGACGAGCGAGCAGAAGCTGCTCTCCAATCTATACCCAAAATCCAAATAACCATCCAGTCTGGGTTAAGCATGCAACGATTTCGTGACCTTACTGCGGACACGATGAATAAACTAGTTCGTATACCAGGCATCGTCATTTCGGCCTCCGTCCTCTCCTCTAGATCCACAAAGCTCCACCTCCAATGCCGTGCGTGCAAATCAACGAAGATCATATATCCCCCTGGTGGTCTTGGTGGTCTTGGTAGTGGTTCTGACAGAGGCCTCCCAAGGGTCTGCGACGCTCCCGAGTTGGAGAATCAAAAGAAAGATTGTCCGCTGGATCCCTACATCATTGTTCATTCAAAGTCCAGCTTCGTGGACCAACAAACATTCAAGCTCCAAGAAGCACCGGATATGGTACCAGTTGGGGAGCTTCCTCGACACATCCTCCTATCAGCCGATAGATATCTTACGGGAAAGGTCGTTCCGGGTTCACGCATTGTCGCGACTGGGATCTATTCGACATTCAACTCGGCAAAAAACGTGAGTTTTCAACAGTTTCCTCTTGTCCCTCACGCCGCTAAGGTCCAGCTTAGAAGTCCGCGGGACCAGCTGCTCTCCGACAGCCATATCTTCGGCTGGTTCATATCGAGCTGTCGTCTCCATCTGCAGGTGGTGGAGCCTCAAACCCCTTTGGAGTGCAGTTCACTCCTGAAGAAGAGGAAGATTTCGCTGAGATGGCGCGAAGCGAAGGTTTCTACGAACGCTTCGCGAAAAGTGTAGCTCCAAGTATTTATGGTTGCCTAGGTCTGTTTCTGTCTTACAGAACATCAATACATCACTCATGGTATTCAGATATCAAAAAGGCAATTGCTTGCCTCTTGTTCGGAGGCTCGAAGAAAGTGTTACCTGATGGGATGCGATTGAGGGGAGATATCAATGTATTGCTACTTGGAGATCCCGGTACAGCTAAAAGTCAGTTACTCAAGTTCGTGGAGAAGGTAGGACTCGTTACCATGTGCTCCAGCTATTGGTTAACGGTGTTCACAGGTTGCTCCGATCGCTGTATACACGTCGGGCAAGGGCTCGAGTGCAGCAGGTCTGACAGCTTCGGTACAACGTGATGCAGTTTCTGTGAGCCCGTGTGAGGATTACTTTAGATGATACTGATCCGATTTGATTAGCGCGAGTTTTACCTCGAAGGAGGTGCGATGGTCCTTGCTGACACTGGCGTAGTGTGCATCGATGAGTTTGATAAGATGCGTGACGAGGACCGTGTTGCCATCCACGAGGCTATGGAACAGCAGACTATATCCATAGCGAAGGCTGGCATCACCACGGTCCTGAACTCCCGGACGAGTGTTCTTGCAGCAGCGAACCCAGTGTGGGGTAGGTACGATGAAGGACGAAGTCCAGGCGAGGTGAGTCTATCGTTCGCAGTGATCTTGGGAGTTTGAGGTTTTTTTTTCCTTTCTTTTTCTTTTTCTGCAGAACATCGATTTCCAGACTACTATCTTATCTCGGTTTGACATGATATTCATAGTCAAAGACGAGCACAATGAACAGCGTGATCGGGTTTGTTAACCCATCTTTTTACTCCAATTATTTCCTCATCCTCCCGAGTAGATGATTGCAATGCATGTCATGAACATCCATATGAACAGACCAAACCAAAACGCTGAGAACGGCGAGGTTATTGGTGAGATTGACATCGACAAGATGAAGCGATACATTGCATACTGCAAGAGGCATGCTTCGTCTCCTGACTGAGAGTCGCTGTTCTCAACGTACCTTGCAGTAAATGTGCTCCTCGCCTTTCCCAAGATGCTCAGGAAATGTTGAGCAGCCATTTCGTCAGCCTGAGAAAGCAAGTTCAGCAGGTCGAGCGAGACAACGACGAGCGAAGTTCAATACCGATAACTATTCGGTTTGTTTAACAATGATCAATCCTTCTGCCTTCGTTGCTAACAATCGCATGTCTAGCCAACTAGAAGCCATCATCAGAATATCCGAGTCACTGGCAAAGATAACCCTGTCGCCCATCGTGCAAAATCATCACGTTGAAGAAGCGATACGTCTGTTCAAATTCTCGACTATGGATGCGGTGTCGGCAGGTTCTGTTGATGGGATGTCTCGAGGAGAGTTGAACGAAGAGATGAGCCGCATAGAGAAAGAGCTCCGGAGGCGGTTACCGGTAGGGTGGAGTACGAGCTACCAGAGCCTCGTCAGGGAATTTGTCACGCAACAAGGCTTTTCAAATCACGCCCTTGAACGCACGCTATACATCCTGGAGAAGAGAGAGATCATCAGGTTCAGCGGACAAAAAAAGGTTGTTCATAGGTGAGTTTGACGTGATTAGGTGGCGGTCTGTTACTCATTTACACAGAGTTGGGGTGTAATGTTCGGTGTATGTAGTCATTATCTTTGGTGTGATCATGTTGTAATAGTATGGTGTTTTGTCCTCTCCGCGGCGTTAGTAGACAATGATATACAATGATTAAGTCAGAGCCACCATCGCCCGCCTAGCTCAATCGGATAGAGCGTCAGACTCTTAGACTAGGCGATCTGAAGGCTGCGAGTTCGACCCTCGCGGTGGGCTATTAGTTTTAGAGTTTTTGTTTTTTCCTTCCCTTCCCTTTGCTTTTCTTTTCCTTATATTTTTCTTTTGTTGCTGTTATGTATCTGCCGAAGTCCTGCCAGTGTAGGTTAGTAGATCCCCCTTTTTATGAATGTTTCAGTTGTTGTACAGTCGATAGTTATTATGTAATTATTGAGACCAGCTAAGAACACGAAAAAAAATCGTAGCCCACCGCGAGGGTCGAACTCGCAGCCTTCAGATCACCGCCTTGCACGACTCGTACAATCGTAAAAGTCTGACGCTCTATCCGATTGAGCTAGGCGGGCGGTAATAGATCATATCATCTGCCACACATCACACATGATCAGTGGGTGCCACGTGACGATGTTCGACATGCACGTGCTCGAGGCTCCGACGCGTACCACTTTACCACTGTACCAGCGCGCGACGTGACGCGTGACTGATCAAAGTGGTGCATTGCATGGCATTGGTATAGTACTGTCATGGTACTGGATAAAGAAAAGGATAAGTCAAGGTAAGCTGTGGCAACTCTTTGTTCCAACTCTACCATTCAACCCGACTGCACAGACTGTCATCCTCTGCCGAAAATAGTCCTACCCTCCAAATTATAGAGATTTCATCTGATTCTGAAGATGACGTGCAAGTGATTGTCTTCGTATTGAACGCTCTCGGTAATGATGTTTTGATTATCCGTAGGTTTTGTCAGCCACACCCTAGGTGAGATTTTAGCAGAGTGCGATCTTATCCATGAATTCTCATGAACGACTGTAGCAAGTCCATATCTACACTGCAAGGAGAAAACAAACATTGCGAGCCAGGTTCTACCTGGGCAAACGATGTGATCGAATTGACCGACAGCGAGTCGAGTAACTCCTCGGACCTTCCGGAGATGCTGTCCCCTTTGGTCAAAGGGCCACGAAGAAAATGGTTTGCGGGGTCGAGGGGACAACGACCACCTTCCGAAAAATCCATACCTTTGTATGTCGACACAAGTGATGACGGAGAGTCTGACGAGAACGGTATCCTCGTATTGTGCGTGCTCGGTGGATTATTGTTCCGATTTGCCCATTTTTGTCTAGGAATGATCCCCTAGGCTCCCGAAAGCCAATTCGAACCATCCCTCCTGCCAAAGGTATTGTTATGACTTTTCTGCCAACACACCGAAGGAAGTTTCACTGAGACCTCGTTTATTGGTGTAGGTCAAGATGTTTCAAAGGGCGATCCGTTGCTCGACTCTCCGAAGAAGAACGCTGTTCCAGAATGCTCTCAGGCTGCACGGAAGTCACCTAGCAAAAAAGCAGGGTGTTCAGCGCACAAGGCGAAAGAGCAAGCCCGACGACAGAAGTATGCTACCGAACTGTTCGCTGAGCTTAACAAAGATGTTTTTGGTGATCGCCTCCCAGAGAATACTACTCTCGAATGGAGCAAACGCCTGTTGACAACTGCAGGACGAGCACGCTGGCACCGGTAAATGAACCACACCTCCAGGAAAGCCAGCCGCATCAACTACTCTTTATTCTTAGCTCGCGTGAGGGCGCACATACCACGAAGATTGAATTGGCGTCTAAGATCTTGGATTCCGATGGTGAACTAGCTGTAGTTTCGGGCGCAACGCATTATGCTGATAATCTGAATGGGTCATTTAGAACGCATTCGAAATACCCTTTCTCACGAAATGTGCCATTTAGCATGCTGGGTGATTGATAACCAGCCTCGGGAAGGACACGGTCAACTTTTCAAATCATGGTTAGTATCATCCCATTTTTGCTATTTGATCTACTATCCAAAAAATATTACCAGGGCAAACAAAGTGATGCACAAGCATCCGGATATCCATGTTTCTGTAAGAAGTCCACGCTTTGCTCAGAAATCCTTGTACTAATTATGATAGACCCGGCATAACTATGAAATATCATATCCGTATGAATGGAGTGAGCTTGTTTCTGTTGTTGTCTTGCTTGGTATCTCCTTTGATCTCACACTCGAATTTAGAATGCGAGAAGTGCTCAAAGATGTAAGCACGATGAAGTCCTACTGGAAGCGTCTGATCAGTTGTTTCCTAGCTATGGCAGATACTCCAAATCTATACGGCCAGATGAATGTGGTAAGTCAAAGCACTCCAATATGGAATTTACTTGTATAGCGATGATGTTTCGCTGGGACAGTGTGTGGTGCCTGTAAAGCGGGCAAGCTAATCCCTCTATTTGTCGAAAGAAGGCAAATGACCCCCAGGGTCAGCCGTATGGCCGTAGCCAGGCCTCGAGGTACAGATGAATCATTCTATCGCATTGCAGTGCTGAGTGTTGCTGATCCATCATCACAGACTCTCCGCACTCAATGGTTGGGAGCCCAACCAAGAATGGTCCTGTTACGCAGCAGACTTCCGATTTAACAAATCTCGGTGACAACGATATCTCGGGCCTTGTGAACGCACTAAAAGGCATATCTATCTACAACCCAAGGGACTTGTAGATTTATTTATCACTAGCTGCTGCAGTTCCAAAGATTCTGAATATGTATTCCCTTCCAGTTTTTAATACATATCTATTGACTAGGAAACGTCACTCAAATATTGAATGGAATGTATAATTATACAGCACTATAAATAACGAGTGAACACTGTTATACTGTACATCATGATGTTCTTCATCCTCCATGGCAAATACACCTTCCGTATGCATGATCAGACCGCGGACACCACGACCATTTGATTACAAATTTTCCGCGTCCAAAAAGACTCGAAAGAAGGCTGCGAGTCTGCCATGGCTTCTCGTAAACTTGAAGAGGAACGTTGAGGAGTACATTCGTCGACCTACTGGTCGAGCCAGCACTTCAGCGAAGTCCTTGTCAAATCCCTGTTTACACCAATTCAAGACTGAGACCCACAATTGTAGTGAACATATGCCTTATAAAGCCTGTGTCTGGGGCGAAAAACAAAGTACTGAATATAGTTCCAGAACTTGAGAGGTTTCCGCGGCTGTGCCGTGATGTTACTCAAGCCTCAAGGTAAGGGCGCCTTGGTACAGTTTGGTGCTGGGTCGTTCTTGTGATGAAACTACGCCTGAACTGTTTGTGCTCTCTTCTAGTAGGTTGCACTATATTAATCCAGGTAGATGACTTGCATGCATGGTGTAACTTGTGTAAAGCAACAGCGAGGGAGAATTACGAAGGATGCAACATATGTGAGACAACAAGTGTCCGAATATCATAGCCCATGAGAGGTTATTCTAGAATCTGTATCTATGTCTCTCCCAGCATAACTTGAGCCGCTGGATGATGATACGTTTGCTTACCACTCATCCACACCTACCCATTCTTCTTCCTCGACGTGTAACCATTCATGATCGATCATATCTCGTGCTTCTTTACGCTCTCGCTGATCGACCGCGAGCATAGGCTTCAGGAAAGCGCAGAGATGCACAGCAGCAGCATTCGACAATAGGTACTTTTCCACCATTACGCGGTGCAGCGGCCATGGCTTCAGAGTTTTGATGTACCGTAGTGCACCTGAAACACATCGGAAAGCGATTCGACAGCAAGTTTGGAGAACTGACCTGTGTGATCGAACAGCTCTCTACTATACCTGCCCCCCATCTTTGCCTCAAGAGGAAAATCACCCATTAGCTCGATGATCTGGGCCATATGATCATCATCTTTGGTAAATAATTCGCCCTGCCCGTGTGGATCGAAAAGGAACTCGGCAGTCAATAGTTCGAAAACGACGCATGCCACACTCCATATGTCGACACGAGTTCCCCAGTCGCGCCGCCCGAGGATAGCTTCAGGGGCACGATATTGGCGGGTCTGGATATCTTCAGTGTAATGTTGTTTTGAGGGTGTTGCGTTGCCTAAGTCGGCGATCTTGATCGTGAGCGGGGTATACCCCACAGGACTTGGGGGAGGCAGAGGGGTAGGACAAGCGGTAGAGGAAGAGGTGGACGAGTGGCTCGGAGCAGAGGGAGTCGTCCGTTGAGGGGCAGTCCGGGAGAGCAACGACGGACCAATGGGAGGGTGGGGAATATCATGTTGAGACTGTGATTGGATGAGAGGCGACGTTGGGGGCTCTGCAATAGATTTACGCGAGTCCGATAGAGATTTCTTCTTCAAATGCGGAGGAAGGTCGGAGACTGTGATGGAAGCCATCTTGGACAACGCGGGGATATCTGTACTCTCCACGGAAGTTGGAGGAGTGCTGAGAATGCTATTGGCACCAGCGTGCACTGAAAAAGAGGAGGTGGTTGATGTCGTGGATGGACTGCCAGATTGTAACAAAGGCTGGTCAATGGGAACGACTTTGGGATCTGGAGCATGGGGTTTCGAAAGTCCGCTGGTAGAAGAGGGTCCGTGCGGAGGAACGGTAGACAAGAAGTGACTGTGAAGACTTGGGCTACTTGCACTGGCGCTGATGCTGCCACATCTAGACGATGGGCTTGACAATGGTTGTGAGTCGAAAATCTCGACGTGACGTTCGCGGCCGGGAGGTCGACGGTTGGGGATGGTCATGCCCAAGCGGAACTTTGTAGAGTGAGGCACACCGACTTGACGCGAACGGGGAGAAGGGGATACAGAGAGTTCGGCGAGGATGTGCGCCTCAACGTCCGGGATGGAGATGACTGGAAAGGAGCGTAAGTAGATGAAAGGGATGGAGATGGTGGACATACGAATGTTCTCTGGCTTGATGTCAGTGTGTACTAAGTCACACTCATCGTGGAGGTACTGGAGGCCAAGAAGCACCTGCCTGGCGATCAGCTTGACAAGGGGCTGTGGGACGCCCTTTTTCTTGTTGCGCTCAATGAGAGCTAGGAGGTTCTCTCCGAGAGGTTCAAAAACGATGCATATGTGGTTTTCCGGCCCAGGGTGCGTGAAAGAATCGAGGAAAGAAACGATGTAGGCACAACCCGGATGAGCAGGATTTGCGTTTGATACTTTGGTGAGAAGCTTTATCTCATCGCGAGCTGTGTCGGCATAGCGCGAAGCAGACTTGACGACCTTGAGGGCAGAATAGCGAGATTGGCTGGGGAGAATGAAAAAGAAAACGCGAAGAGGGAGACAGGGGAACGCACATGGTATCATGAACGAGCCAGACGGTAGAGAAGTGGCCCCAGCTATGAGAAGGATGAGAAAGGGAAGAAAGGGGAAGAAAGGGTAATACCCGAGTTTTCTGACGACGAGATAGCGACCATCCTTGAAGACGTCGTGGATCTTGACGGGTAGATATCCCCCAGCGTTGTAATCTGCTGGAGACTCCTCCTCCTTCGAAACATTGTCTCGGACGGGGACAATCTTTGGGCCTGATGAAGTAAGGACGTACTGATATTTAGCGCATGGCTCCTTTGGCGCCATAAAATGTGAGCGGAGGGATGCGGACGGGGAGGAGGCTAACAACCAAACGGGAACCCGAACACGGATCCGGCTAATCGGAGCCGCGGCAATCAAACTGCACAACCCGACTGAGACATATATTGATCAGCCGACCCACCTACGTAGACCCAACCCACAGCAGCACCGTTCACACCGTTCACATCGTCCACGACGACCACTTCCGCGACGCTGGCCGTGTTCCGATATGTCGGTCAAGAACTTCATCGGCGCCGTCAGAGATGAATGGCGACTCTTCAGGTATTCGCTGTTATCCCGCCTCAAGCTTATCTCCCTCATTTGCTTTTTCGCTCAGTGATCGCCCCGACGACTACACTGTTGGTTCCCCCATCGGATTCGGTGCGTCCTCCGTCGTGCACGCAGCCGTGTACAACCCGCCCCCTCCGGAACTCCCTCGTCCATTTCCGTGTGCGCTCAAGGTCCTTGATCTCGACTCCCTTCCCCCAAAGTCTCTCGCCCTCCTTCAGCGTGAGACCCAGCTCATGTCCCTTTCAAAGCACCCAAATGTCCTCCGCGTACGTGGAAGCTGGATCGACGGCCACAAACTCTACATCGCCCTCCGTCTCATGAACAAGGGCAGTGCCGCGGATATCATGAGTTATGCTTGGCCCGGTGGCATGGAGGAGGAAGTCGTAAAGTGTATCCTCAAACAAGCCCTAGAAGGCCTCAAGTCAGTCCTCCTTCCCCAGTCCTCCTAATCCTTCTAATAGTTCCATCCAGTTATCTCCACATAAATGGATTCATTCATCGTGACATAAAGGCAGCCAATCTGCTCGTCGATGATGACGGCACTGTCCTAATAGGTGACCTTGGTGTTGCCGCTCCCCTTGTAGACGATGGTGAACATTCGGTTGTCCATCCCATCAGCTCTGCCACCTCAAACGTGAAATTCGAACTCCCACCTCGCCCAAAATATTCAGACGACGGCGTCCCTCCCTCACGTCCACCGCTCGGCAAGCGCAAGTCTTTTGTTGGTACCGTGCGTCCATACCCGCGCGCATCTAACACTCCCACTTACCCGCCATTGATAGCCATGTTGGATGGCACCGGAGCTCATCCAGGGAAAACGTTACGACGCTAAGGCTGATATTTGGTCATTTGGAATTACTGCCATCGAACT